>CAUDMG010003594.1:240000-370000 GCA_958450375.1 Homarus gammarus | reverse complement strand
CTGTAAAAAAAAAAATACTAAGACAGGATGGTGTGTGTGTGTGCAGACTCATCCCGGGGGCAGCGAGCGAGTTGCCACAGCCATGCACCAACCTCACCAAACACAACCATTACTTCTTTCTCTTCTTAAGCCATTCCTTTACCGATTTTCCCTTTCGTGTTAAGAATATGCAACACACACACACACACACACACTTCGGACAGTCATAAATAGTGAGGTTGTCAGGAGGTAATGAAATAGTGATTGAGGTTTCCAGTGTTCCTTTTGGGGGGTTTCATTGGTCCTTGGAGGGGGGGGAGGGTTTCATTGGTCCTTGGGGGGGGGGGGAGGGTTTCACTGGTCCTGGGGGGGGGGGGGGTTTCACTGGTCCTTGGGGGGGGGGTTCATTGGTCCTTGGGGGGGGGGAGGGTTCATTGGTCCTTGGGGGGGGAGGGTTTCATTGGTCCTTGGGGGGGGAGGGTTTCATTGGTCCTTGGGGGGGGAGGGTTCATTGGTCCTTGGGGGGGGAGGGTTTCATTGGTCCTTGGGGGGGGGGGAGGGTTCATTGGTCCTTGGGGGGTGGAGGGTTTCATTGGTCCTTGGAGGGGAGAGGGTTTCATTGGTCCATGGGGGGGGAGGGTTTCATTGGTCCTTGGGGGGGGGAGGGTTTCATTGGTCCTTGGGGGGGGGAGGGTTTCATTGTCCTTGGGGGGTGGAGGGTTTCATTGGTCCTTGGGGGGGGGGGAGGGTTTCATTGGTCCTTGGGGGGTGGAGGGTTTCATTGGTCCTTGGGGGGGGGGGGAGGGTTTCATTGGTCCTTGGGGGGGGGGGGAGGGTTCATTGGTCCTTGGGGGGGGGGAGGGTTTCATGGTCCTTGGGGGGGGGAGGGTTTCATTGGTCCTTGGGGGGGGGAGGGTTTCATTGGTCCTTGGGGGGGGAGGGTTTCATTGGTCCTTGGGGGGGGGAGGGTTCATGGTCTTGGGGGGGGAGGGTTTCATTGGTCATTGGGGGGGGGGGTTTCATGGTCCTTGGGGGGGGAGGGTTTCATTGGTCCTTGGGGGGGGAGGGTTTCATGGTCCTTGGGGGGGGAGGGTTTCATTGGTCCTTGGGGGGGGGAGGGTTTCATTGGTCCTTGGGGGGGGAGGGTTTCATTGGTCCTTGGGGGGGGGGAGGGTTTCATTGGTCCTTGGGGGGGGGGAGGTTTCATTGGTCCTTTGGGGGGGGGGAGGGTTTCATTGGTCCTGGGGGGGGGAGGGTTTCATTGGTCCTGGGGGGGGGGGAGGGTTTCATTGGTCCTTGGGGGGGGGGAGGGTTTCATTGGTCCTTGGGGGGGGAGGGTTTCATTGGTCCTTGGGGGGGAGGGTTTCATTGGTCCTTGGGGGGGGGGAGGGTTTCATTGGTCCTTGGGGGGGGGAGGGTTTCATTGGTCTTGGGGGGGGAGGGTTTCATTGGTCCTTGGGGGGGGGGAGGGTTTCATTGGTCCTTGGGGGGGGGAGGGTTTCATTGGTCCTTGGGGGGGGGAGGGTTTCATTGGTCCTTGGGGGGGGGGAGGGTTTCATTGGTCCTTGGGGGGGGGGAGGGTTTCATTGGTCCTTGGGGGGGGGAGGGTTTCATTGGTCCTTGGGGGGGGGGAGGGTTTCATTGGTCCTTGGGGGGGAGGGTTTCATTGGTCCTTGGGGGGGGGGAGGGTTTCATTGGTCCTTGGGGGGGGGGGGGAGGGTTTCATTGGTCCTTGGGGGGGGGGAGGGTTTCATTGGTCCTTGGGGGGGGGGAGGGTTTCATTGGTCCTTGGGGGGGGGGGGAGGGTTTCATTGGTCCTTGGGGGGAGGGTTCATGGTCCTTGGGGGGGGGGAGGGTTTCATTGGTCCTTGGGGGGGGGAGGGTTTCATTGGTCCTTGGGGGGGGGGGGAGGGTTTCATTGGTCCTTGGGGGGGGGAGGGTTTCATTGGTCCTTGGGGGGGGGGAGGGTTTCATTGGTCCTTGGGGGGGGGGGGGGTTTCATTGGTCCTTGGGGGGGGGGAGGGTTTCATTGGTCCTTGGGGGGGGGGAGGGTTTCATTGGTCCTTGGGGGGGGGGGGAGGGTTTCACTGGTCCTGGGGGGGGAGGGTTTCATTGGACCTAGGGGGGGGGAGGGTTTCATGGTCCTTGGGGGGGGGGAGGGTTCATGGTCCTTGGGGGGGGGGAGGGTTTCATTGGTCCTTGGGGGGGGGGAGGGTTTCATTGGTCCTTGGGGGGGGGAGGTTTCACTGGTCTGGGGGGGGAGGGTTTCATTGGTCCTTGGGGGGGAGGGTTTCATTGGTCCTTGGGGGGTGAGGGTTTCATTGGTCCTTGGGGGGGGGGGAGGGTTTCATTGGTCCTTGGGGGGGGGGGGAGGGTTTCATTGGTCCTTGGGGGGGGGAGGGTTTCATTGGTCCTTGGGGGGGGAGGGTTTCATTGGTCCTTGGGGGGGGGGGGAGGGTTTCATTGGTCCTTGGGGGGGGGGAGGGTTTCATTGGTCCTTGGGGGGGGGGGAGGGTTTCATTGGTCCTTGGGGGGGGAGGGTTTCATTGGTCCTTGGGGGGGGGAGGGTTTCACTGGTCCTGGGGGGGGGAGGGTTTCATTGGTCCTGGGGGGGGGGGAGGGTTTCATTGGTCCTTGGGGGGGGGAGGGTTTCATTGGTCCTTGGGGGGGGGAGGGTTTCATTGGTAGTTTGGGGGGGGGGGAGTGTTTCATTGGTCCTTGGGGGGGGGGGAGGGTTCATTGGTCCTTGGGGGGGGAGGGTTTCATTGGTCCTTGGGGGGGGGTTCATGGTCCTTGGGGGGGGGAGGGTTTCATTGGTCCTTGGGGGGGGGGAGGGTTTCATTGGTCCTTGGGGGGGGGGGTTTCATTGGTCCTTGGGGGGGGGGAGGGTTTCATTGGTCCTTGGGGGGGGGAGGGTTTCATTGGTCCTTGGGGGGGGGGGAGGGAGGGTTTCATTGATAGGTTTGGATATTTAATTTTACTGTGAATCCCTTTTCCTTCCCTCCTCCTCCCCATGTGAATAGGATTAAGTAAATAGAAGAAGGAGGAGGATGAAGAGGAATAGGAGGAGGAATAGGCGGAGGAATAGGAAGAGGATGAAGAGGTAGGAGGAAGAAAATGAGGAAGAAGAATAGGAAGTGGATCAGGAGGAATACGAGAAGGCTGATGATGATGAGGAGGAGGAGGGGAGTAATAAGAGGAATGATGAGTAGGAAAATGAGGAAGAAAAATAGGAAGATAAGGAAGGAAAATAGGAGGAGAGAGAGGTCGAGTGTTCCATGTACGAGGTTGGCTAAGCGAGAGAAATTAGCTAGTTTGGGCAGAGTCGTACACCTGTGTTATCATGCACGGAGAGCGGCCCCCAGCCTCTTAGTGTGTGACCCAACCACCACCACTACTACCATCGCTGCCATCACCACCATTACTACTACCATCATTTCCATCATCACCACTACCATCATCATTACTACCATCATTATCATCGCCGCCACCATCGCTGTCACCATCACTAATACCATCGTCATCATCACTACCACCATCGTCATCATTACTACCATCATTGCCATCACCATTACCATTACTCCTTCCACCCACGTGCATTACTGACGCTGCCTGTACCTCCACCCTTACCCGTCCCACCCACCCACACCCACCTACACCCTCACTACTTACTAGTACTTACACCTCGCCACACCTACACTATCTACACCAGGTCCAGCAACACTTACAAAGGAGATAGATTCCTGACTTTCCACAACACCACACGTACACCTCCCTCACCTCGCCTCTGAGTTTATCATGTATACCACCACTACCACCATCATCACCACCACTACTCCCACCATCATCACCACTACCACCACCATCACCACTACTACTACTACCACCACCACAACTACCACCATCACCACCACAACTACTACCATCATCACCACAACTACCACCATCATCACCACTACCACCACCCCCACTACCATCCATCACCATCACCACGGGCGTACCACTACAGCCTTCACCGCCCCGTGTATGCACCCCTCTGAGCCAACACCTACACCCTTACCTTTAAAACACCACCCACCGACTACACCACACACACAATACCCACCAGCCCACCCCCCACACACACTAACCAGCCCCCCACCCCCACCTGCCGCCCATACCAACCGCCCACACCTTCCGCCCACACCCCCCGCCCCAACTAAGATTGACTCCAAAGTGTATAAATCTACTTCACGCGGATCAATTATTATTTCATGTCATAAAGAGAGGATTATGTTTCCGACTCTATCCTATGTTTGTCCAGTCATCTCACCAAGAACAGGCATCTCTCTCTCTCTTTCTCTCTCTCTCTCTCTCTCTCTCTCTCTAACTCGAGTCAACTACATAACAAGGATTTGACACCACGATCTTTTCCTCCTCTTGGCAGTAAGTGTTTGGCTTTGATGACACGTCAAGGCTTCCGGGATAGGAGGAGGAGGACGAGGAGGAGGAGGAGCCGAGATGGAGGAAGAGGAGGAGGAGGAGTGGCCGAGATGGAGGAAGAGGAGGAGGAGGAGTGGCCCAGATGGAGGAAGAAGAAGAAGAAGGGGAGGAAGAGGAGTGTCTCAAAATCCCCTTCACCTTCTTTTCCCTATTCCCCATCTCCTCCTCTTCTTCTTCGTCTGGTCACTGACAAAACAGGTTACGTAAACAAATAAACAGAAGGATGATCGGATTAAAATATGGATGAACGGACGGATGGACGGACGGACGGAAGAACGGATGGATGGATGGACCTAAAATCCACGCTAACGCCGATGGGAAAGAACGATCAACAACTGTGGAGTCGAGTACATGAGAAAAAAAAAGCCAGTAACATGAACGTACCCGTGTGAGTGGTCCAACCTAGCCCAGGGCGGCACTATAAACCTGGACAGACATTCACCCAGCTATGACCTAACCTCTCTCTCTCTCTCTCTGAACTACAAGCGAAGTTAATGTCACCATAATTACAACCCCCAGTCACAACCCTCAAGTCACAACTACGAGCAAAATCACCACAACCTTCAATATCACAACAGATAACCACGCCGCCATCCTTAGATAGTGTTGTGTAAGACAATCACTATCAAAATCTACAGTGTATTACTCATCATCATCATTATCATCATCACCACTACTACTTATCACCACCAGCGCCTGTTATTACCACCTCCATCACCATCAACCACCTCTATCACCACCACTACTTCTTATCACCACCACCACCATCATCACTACCTTTTATCACCACCATTACTTCTTATCACCACCTCCATCAACCACCACTACCACTACTTCTTATCACCACCTCCATCACCATCAACCACCTCTATCACCACCATTACTTCTTATCACCACCACTATCACCATCACTATCACCATCACCGGCATAAATCCCTCACAACAAGAATACACAACACGTTCCTTCACCTTTGGTCCTGAATAATGTAAACACAACCTGACTGCTCTCATGTGATTAGTCTACGATTAGTCATGTCTCATGTGATTGGCTCTACGATTAGTCATCTCTCATGTGATTGGCTCTACGATTAGTCATCTCTCATGTGATTAGTCTACGATTAGTCATGTCTCATATGATTGGCTCTACGATTAGTCATCTCTCATGTGATTGGTCTACGATTAGTCATCTCTCATGTGATTAGTCTACGATTAGTCATATCTCATGTGAATGGTCTATCCCGCATGACCCAGCTTCCTTAAGAGACCACGTGTTAGAGGCTTGGTCTCCCTCCTTCAATAGACCACGTGTTGTCTGGTCTCCCTCCTTCAATAGAGACCCCGTGCTAGAGGTCTGGTCTCCCCCCCCCCTTCAATAGACCACGTGTTAGAGGTCTGGTCTCCCTCCTTCAATAAACCACGTGTTAGAGGTCTGGTCTCCCCCCCCTCCAATAGAGACCACATGCTAGAGGTCTGGTCTCTCTCTCCTTCAATAAACCACGTGTTAGAGGTCTGGTCTCCCCCCCCCCCTCCAATAGAGACCACATGCTAGAGGTCTGGTCTCTCTCTCCTTCAATAGAGACCAAGTGCAATTCGTATTTCCTGGCTGTTGGTAGAATTGATAATATCTCTTCTAAAATACGTTTCTCTTTTTGCCTCTCTCCCTGGATCACGGCAGGTTGCATGAGTCCTGCATACCAACACGTCACCACCAGCCGCCAGATCCAGTCCGTCTTTACCTCACCGTCACATGGAAAATTTGGTGGTAGACCCCTGATTAATATTCATCCTAGGTAGACGTAACTGGGAAAAACCTACCCCTGGGCCCTATACCCTCGAGACGGACGGACGGACGGATTGACTGACGGACGGACAGACGGACACACACACACAGGGTTGAGAGAGTTATTAGACCCTTTTTAAACTCTTGGTCTTGTTTGCTTTCTTCTCTTATTTACTATAAAGACTCCTTCCTCTCCTTCTCCTCTTCCTCCTTCCTCTCCTTCTCCTCTTCCTCCTTCCCCTCCTTCTCCTTTTCCTCCTTCCTCTCCTTCTCCTTCTCCCTCTCCACCTCCTCCATCCGATATATATTGCCATGTAGCTATGACTCGAGGTGGTGGTTTGGTGATGTTGGTTGAGGTGCCTGGTACTGATGCTTGTGGTGGCTGGTACTGTAGGTGTAGGTAGTGTTGATGGTGGTGTTGGTCGTGGTGTTGGTGGTAGTGTTGGTGGTAGCGTTGGTCGTGGTGTTGGTCGTGGTGTTGGTCGTGGTGTTAGTGGTAGTGTTGGCCGTGGTGGTAGTGTTGGTCATGGTGTTGGTCGTAGTGGTGGTGGTGGTGTTAGTGGTAGTGTTGGCCGTGGTGGTAGTGTTGGTGGTGGCGGTGTAGAAGTGAACAAGTCAGCCCGGGTAGGAACCTGTTGGTCGGGTGGGACCTGCCGGGCAGGCGGGCAGGAGGGCGGTCGGTCGCTGCCACGCCGGCCACTACCACCACTACCACCCAGCCGGCCGCTTATCACCATACTACTACCACCACCACCATTACTACTACCATCCCGCCGGCCGCCTACCACTATACTACTACCACCCCGCCGGCCGCCTACCACTATACTACTACCACCACCACTACCATCCCCCCGGCCACTATCACCATCACCTAAACACTACCACCAGTACCCAACCACCGGCCTTCAAGCACCCGGAAAAGTAAAAAAAAATATATCCCCAGGTAGGTTATGACGTCATTAACAACAAGCCAACACCTGCACATCTCAACCAATCAGGAAGACAATCACACACATCGTATTTAACATGACTCACCAACTACACTAAACAGAGACATAAATAAGACCATTAACTCACCAAGAATCACCAGTCACAGTTATTAAAGTCACCAAGCACCGATAAGAGCCCACAGGAGAGTTCACCAAAACACACAGTACGGCTCCCTATCTTGGTGCCCGTTGAAGTCACCAGCACTACATCATTACCTGGTGCTCTGCCTCCAGCTACCAGCATTATCACACACACACACACACACACACACACACCTCATTATATCTCCTGGACAGAATTCCTTCTCCTCACTACCGTACTGTACCTCCCAGCTGATGTATAATGTATCTATAATGTACACGAGAGAGAGAGAGAGAGAGAGAGAGAGAGAGAGAATACCTTGGGTGAGGAAAGCGTCCCAGAGGCAGAGTAAGGCACCACAACCTATCATTTACTACAAGCAATAACCCCTAACAAGATAGACGGCAGGTATACCCTTTCTTCCCTTTCTCCTTCCCTCTCCCTCTCTTCCCCTCTCCCCTCCTTCTCTTTCCTCTCCTCCTCTCTTTCCTTCTTTCCCTCCCTTTTCTTCTCTTTCGTTCCATCTCTTTCCACTCTCCTTCCCTGCCTCTCTTTCCTTTTCTAGCTCCCTCTCCTTCCCCCCTTTTCTCCCTCTCTCCCTCCTTCTCTAACCTCTCTCCTCTCTCTCTCTCTCTCTCTCTCTCTCTCTCTCTCTCTCTCTCTCTGGCTCTCTCTCATCAGGTGAAACAGGAAGCTCTATAAGTCAAGAGACGACAACCGCCCATTAAGAGTTTCATCTCCCCGCTGCCGTCACTTACCCCGCCCACCCGCCCATCCCCCCACCCATCTGACATCCCGCCAACCCGCTATCTCCTATCACATCCCGCCGCCACCCCACCCATACCCTACCCCGCCCACCCCCGGCTAGTTGCCATTCTTCCCAACCAGTCACCCAGCCCATCAGTTACCCCACCCACTAGTCACTCCGCCTATCAGTCACTCCGCCCATCAGTCACCCCATCTCACAAGCCACCCCACTCACCCCACCCACAACCCACCCCACGTAGAAGTAACCCCACCCGGCCGCCCATAATGAATACTGTCTTATTATAAAAATGGGCGTTGGTCAAATTGCAGGGTAATATTCCCCTTGAGTGAGACTGGGAGCTGTAGCGGGGTGGGTGGAGGGTGTGGGGTGGGATGGAGGGGTGGGCGGAGAGGTAGGAAGGAAAGTGGGCGGCCCGAGAGTGGAGGTGGAAGGAGGATAGTGGGTGTTGTACATGGTATAGGCGGCGGTGGGTGGATTGTTGAGCATGGTGGTGTGGTTGGGTGTGAGTGTAGAGGTTAGTTGTGACAGTGAAGGCGAGGATGTGGGAGTAGAATGTGATGATGGGAGTGGTGGTGGTGATGATGGTAACGGTGTGGTGGTAGTTAATGTGGTGATGATAGTGATGATGATGGTGGTGCGTGGTGTGGTAGGCTCGGCTGTGGCAGAGAGACTCGGCACAAACAATAACACGGCTGGTGCAATAGGTTGTCTGTCTGCGATTCACAAAGAGGGTGGAGGCGAGTGGGGAGAGGGAGAGGGATAGGAGGTAGGGAGAGGGGTAGGAGGTAGGGATAGGAGGTAGGGAGAGGGGTAGGAGGTAGGGATAGGAAGTAAGGGGTGGGGGAGAGGGAAGTCATGGGTCAAAATGGGTGGTGGCGACTCAAAACCTCTCCTCCCTTCCCCTTTCGTACCACCACACCACACCTGCTAACCCCCCCCCCCTCTCTCCACCAGGTAACTAATTAGCACAACAGGTGGGATTGTTTTTCTATACTGCCAGTGTTGTCAAGGAGGCCAGATAACACACACACACACACACACACTATAGATTCCAATGCTGAAACTAATAACGTCACTCTATTCCTTCATTATAGGTATATAGTACAATAGGTCAAAACTCCTTCACTGTATGATGAATGGTGAATGATAGTGATGATGATAAATGGTGACTAGTGTATGATAGTGGTGTAGGGAGGAGGTGGATGGGGTATGTGGAATGAGGGGAAGGTTGAGATGTAGGGAGGAGGGTGTGGCACAGGGAGCAGGTCAGGACGGCAGGTGGAAGGCCCTCCAGCCATACAAGTACAGAGGTAGGATGAGTTTCCCCTCCCCCCTCCCCCCCCTAACACACACACACCTCTTGTCTAACATCAACGCTAATCAATACCTACGTCTCTGTCATCTTGTTTCACCAACCACATCCGCCTCCAATCTCTCTCTCTCTCTCCTTCTAATTCACTCTTTGTCTCTGTTTCTCTAGCTCTCTCTCTTTCTATCTCTATTTCACTTTTTTTCTCTCTCTCTCTCTCTCCTAACTCACTCTTTCTCTAGCTCTCTTTTTCTCCCTATCTCTATATCACTAACTCTATCTCTCTCTTTCTATCTCTATTTCACTTTTTCTCTCTCTTTCGCTCTCTAAAAAAGAAAGGTCAGGTTGCTCTCGTTTGTGTGGTTGTTTAAGAACGATCCATTAAAGTAACAAAAAAAAAAAAATGGCTCGTGTTGGAGCTTTCACCCGGAAATCAAACAGAGGTGACTGGAAAATACTCCCCGTTGATCAGGTGCCCGAGGAGGAAGGAGGAAAGGAAGGGGAGGAAGAGAAGAAGGGAAAGGGAGGAAGGGAAGAAAGAAGAGATAAACACCCAGAAGAAGGAAGGAGGGAAGGGAAGAGGAAAGGAAAGAGGAAGGGAAGAAAAAAGAAGAAGAAAAGAGGAAGGGAAGAGAAGAGAAACACCAAGAAGAAACAGAAGAAAAGGAAGATAAATTTGAAGAAGAAATGGAAGAAAGAAAAAACGAGATAATAATATCATGAAGGAAATGAAAAATAGAATAGAAACATCGAAAAAGAAGAAAAAGACGGATTATAAAAAGGAAAGGAAAAAATGATATGAAGAAGAAGCAAATACAGAAAACAAAGAAAAGACGATGAAGAAACGAAGAAAAGATGAAGAAAACAAAATCGACAAAGAGAAGAAAAAGTCCTTCACTCCCACATGGAACCAGAGAGGCACCAAAATACTCACCACAAGACGCCACGGGGCGATTACCACGGTCTAAATTTGCAACAAAACCTAACCGAACACACCAAGGTCCTCCCATTCGCTAAATCTCACACGATAATAAAACCTAACCTAACCTAACCCAACCCAACCCAACCTATCATAAACTAAAGTAACCAAACCTATCCTCAACAAACGTAAAGTAAGGCTAAGTAACGTAACCTAATGTAACGTAAATTAACCGTTCCAGAGCCAGAAAAAAAAAGAAAGCTTCTCTTGATTATGTGAACCGTAACATACATAAGAACGAAAGATCTCTCTCTCTCTCTCTCTCTCTCTCTCTCTCTCTCTCTCTCTCTCTCTCTCTCTCCCCTCAGTTGTTCACCCTTAAAACCAGTAATCCAACAGTGGCTTCAGCGAGTGAAACCTCAGGATTCCGGCAAACCTCAGGATTGCACGATTCAAGGTCATCAACCAAGCCAGTGTAAAACGCGGGACTCTGCGGCCTCCTCCCTCACCAACCACTCCTGTCTTCATGGCCGGGTTACACCTCATTCCCTACCATAACACCGGGTTAAGTCTACTTGATATTATGAAGACTGTTACGGGTTATGGTGTCGATATGTAAACAGAACGTGAGGATTGGTACGGGTTACACAGGCGATGTTAAGTATGTGTCACGGGGTGATAACTGTACGACTGTGTGGCACTGTACAGCGATCTTGTTGTTGTTACACCCAAGGTCTATCTTTACACACACACACACACACACAAACACACACACACACACACCGCGATATGTCACTCACAGCAGTTGACAACAGGTGTACACATGCTAGCAGCGGTAAGTGACCACATGTCAACAACAACAGGTGACAGTCGCAACAGATGTGAGTAATTTCGCCCAAAGAAGTGACAACAGGTGTACAGATGCCAGCTGCAAGAGATGACAACAAATGAGTGCTGGCAACTGCAAGTGTGGGGTGACAACAAGGGTAGACAGCGGGTGTGTGACAACAGGTGAGGGTGACAACAGGCGAGGGTGACAACAGGTGAGGGTGACAACAGGTGAGGGTGACAACAGGCGAGGGTGACAACAGGCGAGGGTGACAACAGGCGAGGGTGACAACAGGCGAGGGTGACAACAGGCGAGGGTGACAACAGGCGAGGGTGGCAACAGGCGAGGGTGGCAACAGGCGAGGGTGACAACAGGCGAGGGTGACAACAGGCGAGGGTGACAACAGGTGTGAGTGACAACAGGTGAGGGTGACAACAGGTGCGAGGGTGACAACAGGCGAGGGTGACAGCAGGTGTGAGTGACAACAGGTGAGGGTGACAACAGGCGAGGGTGACAACAGGCGAGGGTGACAACAGGTGTGAGTGACAACAGGCGAGGGTGACAACAGGCGAGGGTGACAACAGGCGAGGGTGACAACAGGCGAGGGTGACAACAGGTGTGAGTGACAACAGGTGTGAGTGACAACAGGTGAGGGTGGCAACAGGTGTGAGTGACAACAGGTGTAGTGATGGTTGACATGACCGTGGAGTTTCGTTTCCTGGTTCAATGTACTCCCTCCCACCCTCCCCCCTCCCACCCCCCCCCTCCCTCCCTCCCTCCCTCCCTCCCTCCAGCGGTACCGACACCCTCCTCCACCCTCCCTTCCTCCTCCTCTACCTCTTCTTCTTCTTTAATGTCTCCATCGTTATCATCATCGACCTCTTCTTCCTCCTCCTATTCCTCCTTTATCTAAATATCTACTGTCTTCCCTCCTCGTCTCCTCCTCTTCCTCCTATTATTCTCCACTTCCTCCTCCTCTTTTTTATCCGCCCCCTTGCACTTCCTCTTCCTCCTCCTCTTCTCCTCCTGTATGTATTTGTGTCGTCGCCATCTGACATGTATGTATGTATGTATGTATAAGGCTAAACAGCGGCAGCAGGAGCACTTGTGTTGAATACCTGAACGCTTATCAACCCACCCCACCCACCCAGCCCACCCACCCCACCCAGCCTAGCCCGCACAGTCCTATCCCTTATCCACAACACATACACACATTAAACCCACCTGTAACTAGAACACCCACCTTCTCACCCACCCAACCCACCTCCAGAGCACCAACCATCCACTCCCTTCCTTCCTTCCTTCCTTCCTACATCACCATACTAACCTAACCTAACCTAAGCTAACCTAACCTAAGCTAACCTAACCTAAGCTAACCACTAACTTAACCTAACCATGAAAGCTGGGGATACCTTAAACCCTCACGAAATCTATCTGACAACGTTGGCTAGGTTAGGTTAATGTTAGGTTAGGTTAATGTTAGGTTAGGTTAATGTTAGGTTAGGTTGCGTTAGGTTAATGTTATGTTAGGTTAAGTGCTTCACAAGTTATATCATATAAATTTACTATTATCAGTTGACTATGCCATAATACGCAAGGGTTTATCAGGCTAGAGGTGACAGAAAAAAACAAGTGTGTACCGTTCTGGGGGGACAGGCAGAGAGAGAGTGGTACCGTTGTTAGTGCTGTATTATACGTCTTCCTGAGATAGTGTAGCGTCATTGTACCTTCAGGGGGTGTGTGTGTGTGTGTGTGTGTGTTGTTTGTGAGTGTGTGTGTGTGTGTTTTTTTTTGGGGGGGGGAGGAGAAAGGAGAGGGCCGTATCCACACACAGTCAAGGATGAGTCACTCTACCCCTCTCTCTCTCTCTCTCTCTCTCTCTCATCTAAATTGAAAAAAATAAACAAATTAACACAATTGTCTACCAACTGTTTACAAGGTGAGAAGATCAATTAGGACAGGATAGGTGTAGTCATTAAAAAAACACACACACACACACACACACACACACACACACACACACACACAGAGCCCAGGGAGTTAGTAAGTTTCTATTGAAGGCAACACCTGTGGACGTGAATCCGCCTCATTTTACCGTACATTGAGGAATTTACGCGGTCATGGTGTCAGGTGTGAGTCATGGTGTGAGTGTGTGTGTAGTCATGATGCCAGGTGTGTGAAGTCATGGTGTCAGGTGTATGAAGTCATGGTGTCAGGTGTGTATAAGTCAGCTAATGTGTCCCAATAAACTCATACTTGCAAGTGTACAGGTGAGCAAGAAAATGTGTCGCCGTCATTATTAGCCCCGCAGGTAAGTGACAACCAGACTGACAGAAACAGAAAGACAAAGACAGACAGACAGACAGACAGCCAGAGAGAGAGAGAGAGAGCAGTAGTAAAGCAGGACGGCGCCAGTGGTGGGCGTTTCCCCCCCCCCCCCCCTCCCCGTCACACCCCCCTCCACCCACCCTCACTCACAATCACAATGGAGAGAAAGTCAACGAAGCAGAGTAAAAAAAAATAAATCACGCTAACAGTTCTTCATCTTCTGCCTAATAAAGAAAGTAAAAAAAATAATAATGGCAAGCTGAAAGTGACCCCAGAGAGAGAGGGAGGGAGGAGGCAGGGAGGAGAAGGAGGAGGTGGAAGGAAGGAGAAGAGGCAGGGAGGAAGGAGAGGAGAGAAGAGAGGTAGTACGAAGGAAAGAAGGAAGGAAGGAAGGAAGGAAGGATCACCAAAACACAAGACTTTTTCCGCGACCTTCTCCTCCTCCCCCCTCCTCCTCCCCCCTCCTCCTCCTCTCCCCCCCCCCCTTCGCCCAATTTCCAGTAAAAGAAAACTAATCTCAAGTCATTCTTTCCCTGGCCTCTCAGGGAACGAGCACTGTGTCACTCTGAGCTGGTCAACACAAGAGTATACAACTTATCTATACACTGAGAAATGATAACAATACCCCACCCCCCTTCACCCTCACCCTTCACCCTCACCCCTCACCTTCCCCCTCACTCCCACCCCTTACCTCCCCCTCACCTCCCCCACCTCTTCCTTCCCGATAGTTAAAAATCTCCACCTCTGATTGGTCAATGTTTCGATATCGTCCGGTACAGGAAGTGGTTAGCGTTACGATAACGGAATGTTATCCTCTGTAAAAAAAAATTAATATCAATGAAGGAAATGTGAGTCAGGAAGTTAGTAGGTGAGACTTCTTACTCTTGGTGCTGCCTCAGAGGCCACAGGTGTACCAGGTGTTAACGGCGCAGGTGTGTGTGATGGCCCTCCTCTCTCTGTCTCACCCACCCACCCTCCCTTTCTCCCACCCCCTTCTTTCCCTTCCCTCTCCACCTCTCCTTCTTCCCCTGAGCAGCACCCCCCCCCCCCCAGCCATTTATAAGGACAGAGAGGATAATAATCTCATTGTCACTACACTAATTACCCGCAACTCTTACGGACCCGCATGATGAACACACTACAGGTATTCAACACGATCTGTCATCCTAATATGTCCCTCGAAAGGTTAGTTTTTGTACGACGACGACAACAACAACCATCACAAGAACTACAACAATAACCACAGCAAAAATAACCACAACAAACACGATCAACAACAACCAACTACAACAACAACAACATACACAATAGCTACATTAACAATCCTAACTGCCCGGGCAACACCACCACCTAACTGTTTAGGGTCATCTCGGATCAGGAGGGGTCGAGGAGGCCCGTGTAGCGAGTCAGGGAGGACAGGATACGGCACACTATACCCAGCCAGATTAGGTCATTGGTAAGGAGGAAGGTCAAAGGTCAATAAGAGGAATTCAGGTCGGGAGGGGGGGGGGAGAGATAGAGTCAGGGGGTTGTAGTGGGGGTGCAGGTAGGGAGGGTTGTAGTGGGGTCAAAGAGTGCTATAGGGGGTCAGGGGGTTATAGGGGGGTCAGGGAGTTATATGAGGGTCAGGGAGTTATAGGGGGGTCAAGGGGGGTTATAGAGGGGTCAGGGGGTTACAGGAGGGTTATAGGAGGGTCATAGGGGGGTCAGGGGGTTATAGGAGGGTCATAGGGGGGTCAGGGGGTTATAGGAGGGTCATAGGGGGGTCAGGGGGTTATAGGAGGGTCATAGGGGGGTCAGGGGAGTTATAGGAGGGTCAGGGAGTTAGAGGGGGGGGTCAAGGGGGGTTATAGAGGGGTCAGGGGGTTATATAAGGGGTCAGGTTAGATCTTGCTTGGGGTGGGGGGAGGCCAAGAAAGTTAAGAGTTAAGCATGAGAGGTTGTGGGTCACAGTCCGATCATTACAGGTGAGGTCAGGTGCGGTCAGGTGAGGTCAGGTAAGGTAAGGGATGATCAAGATGGAGGTTGGGGGCCGTTAAGGTCATCAGGGAAGACCTTAGGGGGCGTGTCTTTCAGGGTAATGATGGTAGGGGGTAGCTTGTCCTCATCAGGTATAAAACACAAAAATAACCAAACATAATTGGTACCATTAGTTCAGGTAGTTCAGGTTAATTAAAAGATAGGTAAATTAAAAATAAACATACATATATATCAATCAATCATCGAATCATTCTTACGTCTTGAGGTTGGCGACCACGGCCATCCACCTGCAAACGTGTTCAGTGTTTCAGACTGTCTTAATCAAATCTCTCTCTCTCTCTCTCTCTCTCTCTCTCTCTCTCTCTCTCACACACAGGCTTTAACCCTCACTAGGAGCAACAGTGAGGGAAAAGAACGGCCATCAGCGGTAAGTAAACATAACAGTGACCGAACAGGAAGATACATAACACCTGTCCACCATCTATCTCAGTCCCTCCTTCAGTCTGGTCCAAACTTACACCAACCACACGAGTTTTAACCACTTCATTATCCCTTGATCTAGTTCTGCCCCCGTTTCACCACCACCACCACCCCCCTTTCACCACCACCACTACTACCACCCCCAACTGTTAGCCACATTCCAATACATTACACATTGGAAAGATAAAAGTCAAACTCCTTTTCTTTTGTATGCCAATAATTTATGTGGAGTAAGAGGAAGTAAACGGAAAATGGAGTCAATGTGTGGAACTTTCAGGTCGCTCGGGTGACCTTTGCCAATCGCCTTAAACCAGACCTTGATGGCAATCACCTAGCGCGTGAAGACTATCAGGCCGGAGATCAGATGAGCAATTGGCTGGGCTTAAGAGACGTAGACGAGGCCTCGGATAGTTTACTTAGTCGCTGTCATAGACGCTATCCACACTAACCTAAGATAAACCCCCAGGTAGTGTTAGGGTCTTTAATCATGAGGTGAGATAAGCTAAGGTGTCGAATCTTCAGGTAATTCGGTCTGTATATAGTAGGTAGCTGGCTGGCTTAGTTAACTCGACTAGTGTATCTTTATCCCGAACCTAAAGGTAGAAATTTGACTAGTTGTGTGGAGCGTCACCTGCCACCACATCCGACCCCCCGGGTAGAACTCCCGACCAGCCTATCAACAGGCAGAGACGCTGCGTGCTCGTCCGCCCAGAGGCTACACAGTTTGAGAGACTTACAAAAACACCAAGCAATGGTATTCTGAGACGTCACACACCACCACTCAGAGTTGAAGACCCTCACTACACGCCGGCAGACCCCAGACAACGCCACCCTGATACAGAACGACCCCCTGAATGAGAGATAACGAGACGGGATGACCTTAACGAACAAGATGCCAGGAGGAGATGACCTGACCTTAGAGTTAACACGAAAAGCTGATCTGGATGAGGTGACTGAGCTGAGAGATAAGTTGGGCAAGATGACCTGTTCAATATACCGAGCGTCTTGGCCAAGAGTTGCCAGGCGAAATGGCATCGTCAACAAGGGGCGAGATGACCTGGTCAGGGGGGATAAAGAGGGCGATGTGATGGAGGGAGTCAGACGGGGAAGGAAAGGATGATGGAGCAGGAGGGAGAAGGTGGTGGGGCAGGAGGGAGAGGAAGAGCTAAAGGCAATGTGATGGAGTATGAGAGGGAGAGAGAGGGAGAGAGAGGGAGAGAGGGTCAGGGAAGTTATACGGCAGGTAACGGAGAGAAAGCAACCAGACATTACACCATGCACACCTTGTGAGAGGACCTGGTTTACCCACTCCCTCCCCCACCCTACCCACCGTCGTTCTGCCGGTCGACTGGACACTCCCCCCTCCCCCATCTCCCCCCTTCCTCACCTCCCCCCTCCCCCCCCATCCCTCACCTCCCCCCTCCCCCATCTCCCCCCATCCCTCACCTCCCCCTATCCCTCACCTCCCCCCTCCCTCACCTCCCTCCATCCCTCACCTACTTCACCACCACAAGCTATTTCACAGTCTGGATTTCGAGTCGTAATTCCTGTAGGTTTATCGTGGCGTCGTGATCCCCCGCGATATGTGGGTCGAGTTTCGTGACCCGATACCCGGCATCTCTGTGTAAAATAATTTCAATAAGACGTGAAAATCTGGAAAGATACGTCATGCAGGGCACACAGTGGAAGGTAAGTGACTCTCCCTTCTGACTGCTGCTGCTGCTTAGCCTCGTCTTGCCACTAAACCCTCGTCTTACTGATGCTAACAACGACACACACACACACACACACACAGGGAAGGTTAACTTTCTAACACACTCGAGAACAGGAATACTGAATCCGACTCACAATGATAATTATTATGTGACAGGTAACACGTACAAGGCCAGAATGAGGCTGGTTGGAGGAATTTGATAGAGTAACACCTTCTGCAGATTGTATCACGTCACAGGTCCTGAGCCGAGCGAGAGGCAGCGTGATTTAGTTGGCAGAGCACGTAATGAGGAGGAGGAGGAGGAGGAAGTGTACTGTAATGATAAAACAGACTCCTGAGTATGTAACAAGAGACAAAGAGGGGGTAAGAGGCAGGATTAGTACGATAAGAGAGATTAGTATAAGGTAGTAGAATAAGAGTAGAGGTATTCGACAACAGTACACCAGATCTTAGCAGGTGGATACCCTTGCCACCTGTCTTGAAACGTCCTACTACAACCACCATCACCACCACGACTACCACCATTATCACTATCTCACTGTCTCCACTGCCACCATTAACACTAGCCCACTACCACCATCCCCACCATCACCACCATCACCACTACCACCACCATTACCATCACCATTACAACCACCATTACTACCACTTTTTTACCTTCCTTAACTCCTCCCTTTCTTCACTACGCACTTATTTTTGAAGTCATTTGGTGATATTAATATGAGAGAGAGAGAGAGAGAGAGAGAGAGAGAGAGAGAGAGAGAGAGAGAGAGAGAGAGAGAGAGAGAGAGAGAATAGTAAATATAACGCAAAGACCACTGACTTGCCATGTTATGAATGAGGAATATTTGTGAGTGAGGAATATTCGTGAGTGAAGAATATCCGTGAGTGAGGAATATCTGACGAGAAGAATATCAGACCATTTCTACATCACTTAATCTTTTTTTATGGACAAGTTCACTGGACCAACAAGACTTAAACAAAGGAACAACTCGATACCAGCGCCCCCCCTCCCTCCTCCCCCACGACCACGCCCATGACCACCACCCCACGACCACGCCCACCGCCACCCCCGCACGAACCATCGCTGCTACCAACCCTACGACCACGCCAACGTCCACCATAACCACCACTAGGACAACGCCCCTCACCATCATTAACACCACCGCAAGACTACGCACACAACCACCGCAAGACCACGCCCACCATTACCCCACGCTCACCACCAGTACCATAACTACCACCATCACCATCTCTCTCGCACAACTACCACCAGCAAGTCCTGATATCACCATTAATCACCATTAAAGAAGGTAGAGACGCGTTTGTGTCCTACATTTGGGTAACCTGATGCTTAGTGTGTGTGTGAGTGTGTGTGTGTGTGAGTGTGAGTGTGTGTGAGTGTGTGTGTTAAGGATTCCTCTCACGACAAGAAAAAATTAAGCACAAGTAAAGATACAGTTCGCTTTTGTTGGAAATTACCGCAGCACGAGTGAGGAAATGTGGTGGTGGTGGCCGTGGTGGTAATAGTGGTGGTGGTGTGGGCCGTGGTGGTGATAATAGTGGTGGTGGCGGTGGTAATAGTGGTGGTGGTGTGGGCCGTGGTGGTGGTGATAGTGGTGGTGGCGGTGGTAATAGTGGTGGTGGTGGTGGTGGTGTGGGCCGTGGTGGTGATAATAGTGGTGGTGGTGGTGGTGGTGGTGGTGGTGGTAGTAGTTTGGGGCCTGTGGGAGCATTGGTGCATTTTAGTGGTGATATTGTGGGCTGTGTTGGTGGTGTTGGTGGAGGTGGTGGAGGTGTTGGTGGGGACCCGTGGTGGTGGTTGGGGCCGGCAAACAGGCACATCCCACCCCTCAAAACACACCTAACAATTACGACGCTTAAATCACCTCTCCAAACTGCTCAAGGTAATACGCACGAGCTTCACCCGACGCTTTTGTCATCCTCGCTGGTTTAGAAAAAATTCCTCTCGGTTTTTTTCCCCTACCTCAGCGGGTTTAGTGTTTTAACTGTCAAAGCCATTATATAGTTGTTGAAGAAAAACTGAATTAGTGCCATCAGTAATCAATGGATCACCTGAAGATTAGACGCACTTGGTTTATTTCACCTGATATCCTAACGTTACCTGGTGGGGGGTTAGGTTAGCGTTAGCGTTAGATTAGGTTAGGTTAACGTTAGGTTTGATTAGGTTAGCATTAGGTTAGGTTAGCGCTAGGGTGTTTAAATTAGGTTAAATAAACTGGGGGTGTCTAATTTTCAGGTGATCCAACACGCAAACCACCACGGGGGAGGGAAGGTTCAACACACACCACGGGGGAGAGGGAAGGTTCAACACACACCACCACGGGAGAGGGAAGGTTCAACACAGAGGTCAACATCCCCAAAACTTCCCACGTTGATACAATTATTTTTCCAAGATACACTCCAGCCTTTACCGCCTGAGCTCAGTCCACACACGATCTTTTGTATTTTTTAAACAACTGGTTCCCACAATTTCAGAGCCTGAGCTTAAGTCTCCCGTCCGTCAGGGTAAACAAGGGTGGACAAGAACAGGTCGAGACATGTTTGTATCAGCTGGTGTGTGCTAGCTCGTTATGTTTACAGACGTGATGTGAAAGCCCTACATGTAGTCCATAAGGTATCAGTTTAGCGTCAGGGCTTTGTTTATGCACACAAGCAGAAGATACATCGACGTTAGCCAGGCAGTGAACTTCCGTTAAGTGTGTCAGTGAGCGGAGAACGCCAGGCGATACTGATTTCTCGTATTGGCAATGATTTTTTTTTTTAACGGAACGGATCTCATCAGCTCGTGGAGAAGTAAAATAATAAAAATAAACAAACCAGGAGAATTATTATTTTTTTTTAACTTAATATGAGTCAAGTACAAAGTCCGTCCAATTAAGACACGAGGCTCTTGATGCACAACGATCCAAGGATACTTCTCCTCTTGCATCTTTCCGAGGCGTCCCTTCCCTCACTACCTGACCAGCATCACACACACACACACGTGGCTACTTAGTATGCCGTGTCTACGAGTAGGTCTCCGTCAGAAGGGGTCGTAGGTTCCAAAACTCACAGGTAAGACCAACAACACCTGAAGGGAGAACCAACCTCATTTTATAAACAGGTGTGTGAGGTGTGGGGGCGGGGGGGAAAGACCCGTCATCAGGTGAGGCGGTGTACAGGTGTAACTGACGGAGTAATTGTCGGGTGAGGCACAATACACCGGTCTGTCGTCATGGTGAGTCGCGCTCATGGCACAGACACACGTCAATGATCGCCACCCCTGCCACTACCACCCTGCCACCCCTGCCACTACCACCCTCAACCCACTCCCCCCTTACCATTATGCACTAGTATCCCCTCAAACCTATAGACAAGTTTTCTATGAGGCGACTGTTTATTCACCTCCACCATAAGCCCTGGACACTCACCGCCGATATACCACGAACAGATATTATTATTTTTTTTATTATACAGAAGAAATATAAATAAGTTTACAATTTATAAATGAGTTTTGTCGCAGCTTGAAGACTTTGTTGTTGTTGTTGGATATTAAGAACCATTACATGCATTATTTTCTTTCATATTTCCCTCAGTGACGTTTAACCGCGAGATGGGAGTTAATCTTGGCTATACTGTTTGATTTGTTTTATTATTATTATTATTATTAGTTTGTTATTGTCAACTGTTATTATTTGAGTTTGTTGTTATTAATCACCTTCTTATTGTTAATCGCGATATAATTTTCTTTAGCTTAATATCAACAGAATCACACCTATCATAACACACACACACACTCTTGGGCGTGGCGTGGCGAGACTCAATATGAAGATGAATTCAACAGCCACCCAACCCAACGAAAGGTAACCTAACCTAACCTGAAGAAATGTCCGTTCCATTATTTTCACAGAATTTTGTCCTGTGGGATTTTTACTCGTGCACCTGTTGAGCTCACCACTAAAGGATGATTCAGCACTTAACCAAGACGTAACATCCACTTGTAAAAAAAAAAAAAATAACTCGCCATTGTGGCCAACACGACACCCACCATCATCACCACCACAATCATGACACCAACGACACCATTATCACCACTAACACCATCACAACCAGCACCATCACTACCACAATCACCACCAGCACCACCATCATCATCACCACCATCATCACCACAACCATCATCATCACCACCATCATCATCACTACAACCATCACCTCAGGTCACCACAAACAAGAACGCCGAAAAAAATGAACACTGAATATTTACATTAGTCACTGATGACGTGTAAGGGTTTAGACCTTAGTCAAGAGTGTCAATAAGAGGTGTATAATGAGTGTTGTGCCCCGAGGTGCACACACACACACCTACACCCCCCCACACACCCCTACCACCCCCCACACACACACACCTACCACCCCCCACACACACACACCTACCACCACCCCCCCACACACCTACCACCCCCCACACACAAACCTACCACCCCACACACCTACCACCCCTCCACACACCTACCACCCCCACACACTGTCTACCCCACCACCACCGTGTTTTATTAGCCTCGAAAACGCCAGAGAGAGACTACTCATTTCACCATACAAATCAACGCCAGTGTGAGCATTCAACATAGTCTGGCGTTTATGGGAGGTATAACACACATAAGGTTGTTCCGCCTCAGCCAGCAGCGACACTGTTCTGAACTTTTGAGTGGAGAGAGAGAGAGAGAGAGAGAGAGAGAGAGAGAGAGAGAGAGAGAGAGAGAGAGAGAGACATGACACCAACGAACTCGACCATCAACAACATACGTAGTCATCACCCTTAAGTCATCATCATCATCACCCATCCTTTCTCTTCACCATTGTTCCTTCATTATATACCATCATCTCATTATATATTCCAGAAGTATAGATCTTTGTCATGAAATATAGATATGCTTTTATTTTTAGGAAGGGAAGGGAAGGGAAGGGTGGGAGGGGAGGGAAAGGAGGGAAGGGTGGGAGGGGAGGGAAAGGAGGGAAGGGTGGGAGGGAGGGAAGGGAAGGGAAGGGAGGGAAGGGAAGGGAAGGGAGGGAAGGAGGGATGGGAAGGGATGGAGGGATTATATCTGAAGAGGAGTAATGTAATACGGACATACCAGGTGTTGGGATTAGTTAGTTACCTGTAGCGAGGAAATACCTGTCGTGTGTGTGTGGGGGGGGGGGGGGAGAAGTAGATTATCGTCCTGTTAACATTATTTGTGTGTGTGTGTGTGTGTGTGAGTGAGTGAGTGAGTGTGTGTGTGTGTGTGTGTGTGTTCTTTCTATAATTAGTGAGAGTCAATTCTGATGCTGCTCTCTCTCTCTTTTTCTCTTTCTCACACTCTCTCTCACACACATTATACATTATACAACCTTCTCCCTCTCCTACAAGTACATCACCCTCTCAACCATCTCCCTTCCCATCGCCCTCCCTCTCTCCCCATCTCCCTCCCCAAGCTACACTCTCCCTCTCTCCCCACACCCTCCCTCTCCCTTCCCATCTCCCCCCCCCCAAGCTACACTCTCCCTCTCTCCCCACACCCTCCCTCTCTCCCCCCATCTCCCCCCCCCAAGCTACACTCTCCCTCTCTCTCCACACCCTCCCTCTCCCTCCCCATCTCCCCCCCCCAAGCTACACTCTCCCTCTCTCCCCACACCCTCCCTATCTCCCCCCATCTCCCCCCCCAAGCTACACTCTCCCTCTCTCTCCGCATCTCACGCTACACTATCACAAATATTGACACAGAGGCGGCTAAGAGAGTGTTGCATAACCTCAACGTTCAAAACAACTCTCTGGGCGGAACACAAAGACGATGGCGGCGGCGCAACAAAACGAGGAGGGCGGGAGGAGGTCGGGATGAGGCCGGGAGGAGGCCGGGAGGAGGGCGGGAGGAGGCCGGCATCGCGTGTTAAAACAGTCACCACCAGCACCACTTTACATATGCATCGACGTGACATTACAGACACCACGGAAGTATCAAAGACAGTTCTGTTGATTACTCTACTTGAAATCATCATCATCGGTGGCAAGAAGCATAGAAGATGTGGTCAGTGTATCTTAAAAATCACGGCCAAGATGCTCGATACATTACCAATATGACATTCAACTCGGCGAGGATCACATCTTAACTGAGGTTGGTGATGGTGGGTGCCGGGTCCACACTAAGAAGGACTGCACTCAAAACGCGTCCGTGACAATTCTCTTCCTCTATCAGCCAGAGACGATGGTGGGGTTTATCGTTGGTGGCTGAGAGGGTGGGGGGTCACCAACTCACGTCAGGGGATTCACCAACACATACTCGCCTGGGGGTTCACCAACACACACACACACACGCCTGGGGGTTCTCTAACGCACGCCAGGGAGTTCACTAAGACACGCCAGAGGGTTCAATAACACGCCAGGGGGATCACCAACACACGCGCCAGAGGGTTCACTAACACACGCCAGGGGGTTCACCAGCATCCACCCGGACCAGGACAACTGCCCCTGACGCACCCTCACGCAGGGCTACTTAAACCCTCCCACTCACCCGTGACGTCACGTGTGTCGTCTACCAGGAGTCATGACATCGACACGGACGCACTGAACCACAGAAACCAGAGACCACGTGTAAGGTGTAGCAGAGTCCTGAACTGTATCTTGTAGGATGTAGGAGACGCCCTGTGCTGTATTATGTAGTAGAGACGTCCTAAGCAGGCTTCAAAATCCTCACTACTATAATCCTCTACAGAAAGAAATTAAATACAAATAATCGATAAGTTACTACAACAGAAAGAACTTACATATCAAAATACAAACATAGAGAGAGTTTCTGTTTTTACACGAGTCTTATTGTGTACTCTGGGTCAAATGGCTTCCCCGTTGGTAAGGGATGTCGTCGGGCACCGTTCGTGAGCAGAGAACTGAATACTGAGGCGTTCGCAAATAGAAATCCAAAGCACAGTTGACCCCGTGTACAGTTATTAAAGGAGAGGTTAGATTTTAGGGTAGTGCTCTCTCTCTCTCTCTCTCTCTCTCTCTCTCTCTCTCATGCAGGCACACCCTCCGATTTCTGGTGGGGGGAGTGTCTTACCCCTCCCCTATTCTCCTTCCTCCCCTCGAGCACTCATTACACCACCCAACCCATTGATGACAACTTTACTGTTACTGCTAAACATTGCCCTCCTTCCTTCCTTCCTTCCTTCCTTCCTTTCCTTATCACTTTCTACCATTTCCCCTTACCCTTAATCCTCACTCACATTCTACCTCCCCTTTACTCCCCCTGCTCCCTCACTCTTCCTATCTCTACCCCCTCCTACCTCACCACCTCCCCCCACCCCCTTCCCCTCCCCTCCCTGCCGCTTTCATTTTCGGGTTGGTTGATGCGTAACAGCGAGCCTCAACACGTCGGAAGGAAGGAAGAAGGACCTCCTGGATGACTTGCAGAAGGAGGAGGAGAAGGAGGAGGAGGTGGGGGGGGGGTGACTGGGGGAAGTAGGGGGGAGACTGAGGGGGAGATAAGGGGTAGGAGACTGGGGAAGGTGGGAGAGGGGTGGAAACTGGAAAAGGTAGGGAAGAAGGGGTGGTGACTGAGGGAGGTGGGGAAGGAGGGTAGTGATTGGGGGAGGAGGGTGGAGACTGAGCGAGGTAGGGGGTGGAGACTGGCGGAGACTGGGGGAGAAAAGTTACATGTATAATAAAGATTACCCTTGGACGCCATTAACACCGAGGTGAGGTGGGAAGGAGGTGGGGGTAGGGGAGGAGGTGGGGGTAGGGGAGGAGTTGGGGGGTAGGGGAGGAGGTGGGGGAAGAGAGGGGGAGGCGAAACGGCCCTCTTCTTTATGTGCTGTGCGTGAGAGGAGAAGAGGTGAGGGAAGAAGGACGAAGAGAAGCGTAGGAGGAGAAGAGAATGAAGAGGAGGGAAGAGGGAGAGGAGGGGGGGGAGAGGGAGAGGAGGAGGAGGAGGGAAGAGGGAAAAGGGAAAATGGAGGAACGGAGGTGAGGAGGAGGAAGAGGGGAGGAAAATAAATAAAAAGAGAGGAGGGCGAGAAGAGAAGAGGGTCGAGGAGGAGGAAGAAAGCGGAGGAGGAGAAAGGGGAGAGAGAGGAGAGAGGAATGACCTCTTAATAAGCTCATTACAGTGGTTATAGGACCGAGGTACTGTCTGGTCACACACACAAGGTGATGAAGTACAGCTGCTCTGCTGAGAGAGGTGGGGGGTGGGGGGAGAGGGGGCGAGGGGGAGGAAAGGGGGAGAGGGGGGGGGAAGAATGCAGGATGGAGTATGGAATTGAGATGGTGGTAGTAGTAAGGGAGGGAGGGAGGGAAGAAGGGAAGGAAGAGTAGGAGGGATGGGGAGGGAGGATACACCAATGAACTCCCTGTACCTCTCTTCTTCCTCTCCTAGATCTATTCCTCACCCGACATCATGCACGACAACCCTCTCCCTTCCCTTCTCCCTTTCTCCCCCCTCCCTCCCTCCACTCCTTTCAAACACCTCGTCTCGCTTCGTCGGCACTTCACCCTTTTCCACCAGTGTGAAGATGAGGGCAGGAAGGAGGAAAAAGAGGTAATGATGGGGAAAAGGGCGTGGGAAGGGTGTAAGGGAATGGTGGAAAGGGGGAATGGGGAGAGGAGTGTGAAAAGGGCTAAGTGGGGAAAAGGGTATAGTGGGAAAGGAGTAAGGGGAAGAATAGAGGAAAAGGGTAGGAGGAAAAGGGGTAGGGATTTGGAGAGAGAGAGAGAGAGAGAGAGAGAGAGAGAGAGAGAGAGAGAGAGAGAGAGAGAGAGAGATATTCCCACACGTCTTACTATCGTTCATATCCAGGTAGGAGAGCACCAACCCGCCTCCTGGTAATTAACTCTTAAGGTGAGTACTCCCAGCAGGTGAGGTTTTCTTCATCCTTCACTACCCACCACCGAGTCCTCCGCTACTGCTGTTTCGTTTCAGTATGGAGCGTGACTTGTTCCACCTTCAGAAGCACCAGCAGCGCCACCTTCACCACCACCATCACTACTATCACCATCACCATCTTCACCACCACCATCGCTACTATCACCACCACCAGCGCCACCTTCACCACCACCATCACTACTATCACCACCACCAGCGCCACCTTCACCACCACCATCACTACTATCACCACCACCAGCGCCACCTTCACCACCACCATCACTACTATCACCACCACCAGCGCCACCTTCACCACCACCATCACTACTATCACCACCATCATTATCACCACTAACACGATTCGCTCCTCCATCACTGACCACCGGACTTGACCTTTACAGTGACCTAAGCTGACCCATGACTTAGGGTCCTAGGCTGACCACTGAGACTTAATCAATGACCTAAGCGGATCACTGACATTGGGTGACCTTTGACCGGGCAGAACTTGAACAGAACCAGGCCGAGTATGAACAACAACACTTTAAGGTCATGAGCCAATCAGATAAATCAGATAAACGACCTAACCTGTCTCACTTACCTGTATGTACAAACACGTATCTATTAATTTTCCGAGTCCCTTGAGTACGATAACTTAACCCCCTGAGTACGATAACTTAACCCCCTGAGTACTATAAGCCCTTGAGTACAATAACTCGAACAAAAAAAATCATAATAAATTCGGATGGATTTCTCTCTCCCTAAAACGTTATTTTCACCATCTTGTTTTAATATCGAGAGTAACTATGTATCGCTATACACTATGCCACCATCTTCTATACAACAAGAAGAGGGCCATGTATCACAATACACCACACCACAAGAGGGGCCATGTATCACACCACAAGAAGGGCCATGTATCACATCACAGGCCATGTCCCCCCCCCCCCCCCATGGTCAGCGTCACGGTCGTCAACACAGGGAGTGCCCCGAGGTCTGTGCAACTCATACACAAACAGCGTCTTATTTTTACCAGAGTCCAGGGCCAACAACCTGTGGAAAGTAACACCTCACGTTCCGCCTCCCCGACCAAAGTCATCGCGAGAACAGTGTAGCGTGGGTGCCTTTACCTACCACGCCTCTGGTCATCACTAAGTCATCCCTATGTCATCCCAGGGTCATCATAAGTTGTCTCAGTCACCGTAAGTTATCTCAAGAGTCATCCCGACAGTTACTATCTCATCACCCGACAGTTACTATAACTCATCACCCGACAGTCACCATAACTCATTATAGTTGCTCCAAGGAACTCAAGGTGAAGAATTGATTTAAGTCAAAAGAATTGAGCTGAAATGTTCAAAATGGATACAACTGAACGAAATCCACCAATTAACACAGGTGATGTTCTGCTCTGAGATGGACAGACAGGTAAGGGCGGCTGAACACCCCCCCCCCCCCCCCCACAACACTGTCAACATGAGCTTCGTTATCTCTGGGAGGCATAACAAAAACACGTAAGGTGAAGCTGTTACGTCAGTATGGTCAGTGTTTTTTATCTACCAGTTGTAGTGTGTGTGTGTGTTAGAGAAATCGCTGGAGCTACAATAATTTTTAAATTTTCCTTTTTTCTGTTGGCCACTTACCAAGAGTAGTTGGTTAGAATAAATTAATAAATTAAGACAGTTTTAAAAAATATAACGTAACTGAATAAATTACTGTAAGACAAATGAATAATAATATGTACCAAAAAATGGGTGGAGTGAGCGAGTGGGTGGGTGAGTGAGTCGAGCTAGGGAGTGAGTCTCAAGTCAACCTTCCCTATTATCTCTTCACGACACCTCAAGTCCACTTCCTTACTGTAGGACAAAATTACCAAGTACGCCTCAATAATTACGATAGTTTGAGGAAGTAGTGTATATATACCGCCCTCGACCATTACTGTTAGCCAGAGGAGGAACGTCAGGCATGTGTCAGGAGGAGCTGAAGACCCAACACAAGGACTACTGTGTGTGTGTCGCCTCTTGCTTCCTCACTGCATGACTCCCACGGTGTTTGGATTATTTATTAATTGTAGAAAAATCTTTTACGACGAAATACTATAAATGAGGCATATTTAAAATTCTGTAATAACAAATATACGAAGATTACAGTCATTACACGTATATCCCCGAGAGTAATAATGTATTCATCCCTCGAAGACTTGTTTGACTTAAGTGACCAGGAAAAGACAGGAACTATAGTAAAAACAAAAAACTATCTTTTAGGCAAAATCGTATGGTAGTGGTGGTGTTGGTACTACTGGTGGTGGTGACGGCGTTGGTGTGGTAGTACTGGTGTGACAGTGGCAGCTTCTGGTAGTGAACAGAATACCAAACACCCGGGCAGTAGCAGTACAGAAAACGTTGCTAGCAAGGCGTCACACCATGTTGGCGGCAACGTCGCAACCCCAGCCATCCAGCCAGACCGCCCGCCTCCGATTCCTCTTCCATGACTTCCCTCGACACAACTAACTACCTCTCTATAAATTAAATTCCATGTCCAATGTACATGTTTTCTACCAGTGAAATTCGACTATCAAAAAACACCAAGTACAGTTAGTCATAGAGACAAATTATGATAATTAAGGGAACCTAAGCCAGCGTCATTGGCGAGGGTTTGAGGGAAATGCCAGGTGAATGAGTGGCTTCAGCCAGTACGTGGCCGCAGGTGCAACTTAACCTACGAGTGAGTGTTTCTGTGTCGTCTACACTTACCCCCCGCCCTTTACTTACACTTTCTTCAAGGCGTATGTTTAATTTTCTCTGTCACTTTCTTAACTTTTTCCCTATCACACTTTTAAATAACTTACGTGTTTAATTACCTTGGTTCTCTTACTAATATCATTTTCCTCTATACTGCACCATCACATGTATGGTAGTCGTGGTTTATACACGTAATCAAAATGATAAAAGAATTTGAAAAGGTATTTTACAAAACATATAAACGAGAAAACCCACAATTTCACATCATCTCCAACGGGGCACTTGTCAAAGGATAGTGAAGCTCACCTTAAGGTAGATTCACAATTGTTAACACCGAAGACGACAAACACACCGAACACAACAGCCAACTGCTGTAATCCCTCACGTCGTGCTGGTGAGTGTTGCAGACGACACTGTGAGGCCGATGGTAGACCTGTCCATCACCGTCCCTGAGAGGCGGGCCAACACCTCCACCTCACTCATCATTATGGTGTCAGTACATAATCTACCGCCCGTCCTCTTACCGCCCTGTCAATAAAAAACTCTCCTCCAGCACAAGTCATCAATAGCGCCAGGTGTTTGTCTTCATCCCACTGGGGCCCGCTTAAGGCAGCTACGCCAGAAGAACTTTCGCTCGTCTTCTCTTTGCAGTTGAACGATCATTAGCCCCGGGACAGGGTGCTTCCTTAGCAACAAGGCGTTGAGACGAGCCCTCATAATGTGACTTCCTCTTGCATGAATCACCAGGAACAACAGCTACCACCACTACCATCACCTGTAATAGCAATCACCACTACCACCAACTGTAACAACCACCACTACCACCACCTGTAACAACCATCACTACCACCACCTGCAACGAACAACCACCATCACCCGCAGAAGACCCCCCTTCCTCCTCCTCTCCCACCTCCTAACACACACTTGTCCGGGAGGAAGGGGGGGGGGGGGGGGATAGCCCAGGGCTGTGTGGTGATGGCAGCTCCTGGTGGTCTCTGTCCAGGTCAACTACACCCCCCCCCCTCTACACACACACACACTTATGTTACTTGTATATTATTTGTAATTCGTAACCCATTCCCCAAATATGTAACTGTATATTTTCAGCCTTCTGGCTGCCAAGCTCTTCAATAAACCGTTTATTATTATTATTATTATTATTACACACACTCTCTCTCAACTCAACAGGATCGCTACTTCACAAGGCATTCAAATCTCCCAACACCACTACCTGCAGAAAAGTCATAATACCAACCTTTCCCTAACACATTAATTTTATAAACACGAAAGACAAAAAAAAAAAATCCTGAACACGTAAGTCAAAACAAAAATTTAGATAAAAAATCCACTAATAATAATAAATAAAAATAATTTATGTGGTCGTATTCTGGTTTAATTCACCTAAGCGAGGTTAAGACCCCCATAAAGACCTTAATTCAAGACTACCTTAACCTTCTTCATTCCATAGTCTTAGTTTACGCCTCCCCTCTCGCCTTCCATATACAGAAATGACTTAGAAAAATGTGAAAATAATGACTAAGTTTCCCTTGGTTTAAAATAGGGTTTACATTACGTGGACTAAACCATTATTCCTAAACCATAATACACTACCATTAACCTTAAACCAACCATGATTAACTACCATTAACCTTAAACCAACCATGATTAACTACCATTGACCTTAAACCAACCATGATTAACTACCATTAACCTTAAACCAACCATGATTAACTACCATTAACCTTAAACCAACCATGATTAACTACCATTAACCTTAAACCAACCATGATTAACTACCATTAACCTTAAACCGACCTTGATTCGTCATCCAGTTACGGTAGAAATTAATTGGTACGTCAACAGGTAAGTGACTACAGCAAACTCACGTAACAATTAGTGTCACTTATGAGATAGAAATAGGTGTAATTGGTACCGTAATAGGCACTAAAATAGATTCATTAAGCCAATTAGGAAACCAATGTAATAAGTACTAACGAAAACAGGTCATGAGCTGAGACTTTCCTGGATATTACGGTTTAAAAACAATTTGTCGTGGATTGGTGTTGTGGGTGTTGCGAGTGTTGTGGGTGTTGTGGATGTTGTGAGTATTGTGGGTGTTGCGAGTATTGTGGGTGTAGCGAGTGTTGTGGGTGTTGCGAGTATTGTGGGTGTTGCGAGTATTGTGGGTGTTGCGAATTTTGCGAGTGTTGTGGGTGTTGTGAGTAATCGAAGTGTAGTGGTTTGTAGTATTGCGGTATGAAGTCACAATCGTAATAGCCGTGAAGGTTGTGGTGGTGGTGGTGGTTGTGTGAGTGTAGGAGGAGCCACAGGCAATTGATGTGAGGTGGGTGAGAGAAGTCTTGTGGGAGCGGTGTTGAGGTGGGGGAGAGGAACGGGGAGGTGGGTGGAGAGGAACGGGGAGGTGGGTGGGGGAGAAGAACGGGGAGGTGGGTGGGGGAGAGGAACGGGGAGGTGGGTGGGGGAGAGGAACGGGGAGGTGGGTGGGGGAGAGGAACGGGGAGGTGGGTGGAGGAGAGGAACGGGGAGGTGGTTGGGGGAGAGGAACGGGGAGGTGGTTGGGGGAGAGGAACGGGGAGGTGGGTGGGGGAGAGGAACGGGGAGGTGGGTGGGAGAGAGGAACGGGGAGGTGGGTGGGGGTGGGGTCTGTCAGAGCGCTAAAGGTGTGAACAAGCACCTGTACCTGTAAGCTACCACTCCCTCCGCCATCTCTTCCACTCCCTCCGTCATCTCTTTCATCCCCTGCACCACAACAATCTCCTCTACCACTACTAACACCTATACCACCACCACCCCCTCCCTCATCTACACGTGTGACTGCACCTGCGGGGTGTTGATCAGACAGGTAATTGACCATCAGCTTCTCTCAATTAACGTCAACTCCACACACCTTCACAGTAACCAACGTGAGGTCTTGTTGATGGATTTAAGTAACATATGTTAGTCTTCCTCAAGTGACAACATCAACATATGTTCATTAGAGAGCGTAGTCCCCTAAGTGGTTGCGAGTTAATAAATACTGTGAAGAGGTTCCCTTAGTGGCCGCCAGAGGTGCGCGTCATGTGGTCAGCTGGCGACCACCACCAGTGGAGTGTAGCGCACGAGCAAACATTACCCCCAACCAACTGTTGTACTTCTTCATTTCTCCTCACTGACGCGGTAATGACCTTCCCTCTTTCCCTCTGCCAGGTTGATGAACTGACCTTATATAATAGTGGCAGATGATCCTTCACGTGGACAGCCAGCAATGTGTTTCGGTGCAGGAGGCAGGTAACACATCAGTAATGAGCGAGCGGGCGCCAGGTGAGAGGACGAGGAACCCACCCCCGACAACCACAACAATGCTCAACGACGACGCCGCGTGATGGACGGGACTGGTAACGGGGTTGACAAGGGTTCTTCGTCCGCCGTAGCGGGGTCCGGCAGAGCCCCTGACCGGAAGTGTATCAACACACCGACCGCGTACACCGAAATCTGGCGTCTCGGCCTTCGCCTCCGCCCGCCGCAGAAATCACGTCGTATTATAAACTGCTTGAAATATTATTATGCTCTCACGCTCGACTTGCCGCAGTTGTTGTTCACTTACGCTACCAGCGGAAACATGGTACGAGTTGTGGAGGCGACCGTGTCCGTGGCGGTTGTGGCGTGACTCGCATGCACGTACACACACACACATGTACGCAAGGATGATAACCAGCACGTCCTTTGGTCACCCAAGGATCCTTCCAGCAGGCCATCTAAGGTCCTCCAGGGGTTCAAGATTCGGTCAAGCGTCCCATACCCCAGATTCTCCATGGTTCAATTCACCCCAGGTATTCCTGATACTCTCTCTCTCTCTCTCTCTCTCTCTCTCTCTCTCTCTCTCTCTCTCTCTCTCTCATGAGCATCCTCCTCCTACACGACGAGTTCTTTAATCCCACAGGCAAAAAAAAAAAAAAAAAAATATCCCGTCACAAACACCAGTTACCCATTAATTCTACATCAACATTATCCACACACACAATCGGGAACTACGAGTAAACGGCCTTGTATCCCACCATAAACCTAATGTCCTACCGCCACTATCAGCCTCACATTACGCAATACAATTACCTTGGACTACATTATCTAAAAAAAATATAATAAAAATAAATAAATTCTCGAAAGCCCTAGTGATCGAGAGCCATAGAGCCATTACCCTGGACCTTTAAACTTCATCATGAGCCATAAATGAAGGAGCCTAACCACACCTCATTAATATTCAATATCCCCATAACGAAGGAGTCTTCTCACTGAGCCCCCATTAGACCATTACGGTACAGTATTAAACCAAACCATTAAACCCATTCTAAGCTATCCCGAACCATAAGTTATTGTTACTAATGCTTTCTTATACGCCATTAACAACATTCACTATACAATTAATCCTGCCTCACTATACTGAATTGTGAATCTTGAATAAACAAACTAAGAACGTGTTTGTGGGCGTATAAAGGAGCAGTAGAGGATTACTATGGCATTAACGAGTACACACACACACACACACACACACACACACACAGAGGGACATTGCAAGGCACACCCAACTAAATGGCCTTCTCTCCAGCTTAACTTATTAATGGTTAGGTGAGTATAATTACCTTCCTTGGGTGTTGTGGCAATAATTTACATAATCAACTCACATAAAAATGAGTTAAAATCACATAAATTACTCGTAAAATAATCATATACTGAAAATTATTTGAATTAAAGGAAAAAATCATCAAGTTTCGGTACACTTCATGAATAAGCAAAATGTAAATTATGATGTAGGAATAATTTATAACCAGAAACATTTCTTAATCACAAAAAAAAAAAAATATTAGAAGGAAAAACAAATTAATTAATATATTGCTCTCTCTCTCTATTCCTCTTCCCCCTACTCTCTCTCTCTCTCTCTCTCTTCTTCCCCCTACTCTCTCTCTCCCTCTTCCCCCTACTCTCCTCTCCTCTCTCTTCTTCCTGTTCCCCCTTCTCTCTCTCCCTCTTCCCCGTACTCTCCTCTCCTCCCTCTTCTTCCTGTTCCCCCCCTTCTCTCTCTCTCTCTCTCTCTCTCTCTTCTTCCCCCTACTCTCTCTCTCCCTCTTCCCCCTACTCTCCTCTCCTCTCTCTTTTTCCTGTTCCCCCTTCTCTCTCTCTCTCGATCACCACAAAAACAAGCAGCAGTTTAACTCCAGTCACCTGCTGATCAAGACACGATAGTACTGTACCTTGTCCACTACTAGCAAGCCGAAGCGAGTCTTATAACAGGTCCAGTCTTATAACAGGTCCAGTCTTATAACAGGTCCAGTCTTATAAAAGGTAGTCTTATAAGAGGTCGAGTCTTATTAGAGGTCGATTCTTATATCATGTCGAGTCTTATAAGAGGTCGAGTCTTATAACAGGCCGAGTCTCATAACAGGCCGAGTCTTATAACAGGCCGAGTCTTATAACGGGCCGAGTCTCATAACGGGCCGAGTCTTATAACGGGCCGAGTCTTATAACAGGTCGAGTCTTATAACAAGCCGAGTCTTATAACAGGTCGAGTCTTATAACAGACCGAGTCTTATAACCGGTCGAGTCTTATAACCGGTCGAGCCCAAACCAGACGGAGACAGTCCTTGGCCTCCTGCAGTGGCTAATCACTAATCAGCTCTCGTGTGATAGCTGGTTCATGCTTGTCTTCCGGGAACCAATCCTCTCTCTACTGCCACCTGTCTCCAATCTAAACCACTCGTCTCCAATCTAAACCACTCGTCTCCAATCTAAACCACCCGTCTCCAATCTAAACCACCCGTCTCCAACCTAAACCACCCGTCTCCAACCTAAACCACCCGTCTCCAACCTAAACCACCCGTCTCCAACCTAAACCACCCGTCTCCAACCTAAACCACCCGTCTCCAACCTAAACCACCCGTCTCCAACCTAAACCACCCGTCTCCAACCTAAACCACCCGTCTCCAACCTAAACCACCCGTCTCCAATCTAAACCACCAGTCTCCAACCTAAACCACCCGTCTCCAACCTAAACCACCCGTCTCCAAGCCGACATAAGGATGACTCTCAAGATCCTATTCTCCAGCCAGGTCCTCCTCAGTAGCACACAGGAGGAGGAGGAGGAGGGGAGGAGGGGGAAGAGGAGGAAGAGGGGGAAGAGGAGGAGGGGGAAGAGGAGGAGGAGAGGGGGAAGAGGAGGAGGTGGTCGTATTTACCAGAGATGCGGAGGACAGAGGGCCGTACCATGCTGGAATGTAGGACCCAGGGCATGGAAACAACTACACACACACACACACACACACACACACACACACACACCTCATCAACACTTGCTAATTCCCCACAACCTAAAGAGAATAATCTTATAAACACAACTTAATTATTTCTATATTCCTTAAAAAAAAAACAAAAAAAAAAAATAGTAAAATAAATCTTAAAATCTTGCCTTAAAATACCTTAAAATGATTACTCCCATGAGACCACCAACTGAACCTTTCACTGTGTCTTGCATAGTAACTTCTTCCCTACGTCTTGTATATAGTCAAGGATGAAAGACAGACTGTGTGGTGTATTAGCTTAGCGAGGAAGGTGATCCGGGCAGCAGGTGGCGAGTGGCTGGTGTGTGAAGGTAAACTAGGGACGAGGGTGAGGAAGGAGGGAGGGAGGGAGATGAGGATAAAGTAGAGGAGGGGGAGGAGGGGAAAGAGGAATAGGGGAGGAGAGGAGAAGGAAAGGAAAGAAGAAGAGGAGGAAGAGAGGAAGATAAGGGGGAAGAAGCGGAGGAGGGGAGAAGGGGGAAGAAGAGGAGAGGAGGAGGGTGGAAAAGAAGGGGGGGGAGGAGCTGTTTAGTCAAGGTTTCCCTCTTAACTTTTCCCTTTCCCGTTACATGAATAAGACGAGGTAAATGGTAAAATGGTCTTTATTATTATCTCCAAGAAAGCCTGGATTACCACGCCCCCCCCAAGAATAGTTACAACCACCTCAAGGAAACACTACGAATTTTAAGCTGGAGTCTGGATTCAAATGTTTGGGGAAGGGGACAGATCCTATCCTATCCTATCCTATCTTTTCCTATCCTAACCTATCCTATCCTAACCTAACCTAACCTCAGCCAGCCAAGGATGAAAACACCTAAGTACAAAAGGAAAAGACATCATTGCACTAAGCAAACAAAAAATATATATATATATAACACGGAGGGGTATTTCGTGACGACAGGTAATATACAACAAAATGGCGGATACAATTTAGTTTATATTTTCACAGTTTCTAAAGTTCAACCCAGAGTACCCACAAGTTTTTTCCACGTCATAAACATATAAAAATAAAACTGGCAAGGAAAATGGAAACAAGGATGTCTCCCTTCACCGGTGTAAACAAGACTGATGCTACCTCCAGCCATAACACCTGGATTCAGTATTAATTATATCACGTCCGCACCACCTCACACCTGACCACGCTAGATGAATAAAACACTCGCTCTTGTGACACGTATGACAAGGAGGGAATAAATCGTGTTTGAGGCAGAAAAACAATGAAAGAGAATGATTTAAATCAATATGCCCCCCCAAAAAAATATTACGTACATGAAGAAATGAAGGAAGAAAATCCGTAGTTACACTAAATTGGAAACAAAATTAAGGGTGAGGTGGCAACTGTTTATAAATAATCGGCTAAAATGCCTTAAAACATACAGGGAAATAATAATAATAATAATAATAATAATAATAATAATAAAATAATAATAATAATAATAATAATAATAATAGCAACAACACTGACTTCAAAACGCTCATAATATTTCCTCATTACTACACAGTTGAGAGGGGGACAGGTAAGATATAATTATTACACAGGTGAAAAAGATGGACAGGTAAAGACCTCATTACTACAAAGGTGAGAGAGGAACAGGTAAGATCTAATTACTACACAGGTGAGGGAGACATACAAGACAAGGGTACTCACCATCAGCAATCATCCTGGCTATGATCCGTCCCATGTCTCTCACTGTGCGGGTAGCCAACTCCTCGTTCTCATCAGACTCCTCCCCCAGGACTGTATGAGCTGGTAGTTAAGGAAATTACACTGTTGATGGTGGTAAATGGTAGTTACTGGTGGTTAATTCTCATACCTGTTGATACATATGATGGTTAAGTCAGGTTATATATACTGACAGTAACTTACACACACACACACACACACACACACACACACACGATAATAATAAAGACTAAATCACAAGAATAAACAAAACCATGATGCTAAACAATAAACAATATAAACAAACAAACAACAACAAACATCAAACAACATAAATAAACAAAAAAAACAACAGCAAACAATATACAACAGAACAAACAACAATAAACAGATAAACAACAACAATAAACAGATAAACAACAACAATAAACAGATAAACAACAACAATAAACAGATAAACAACAACAATAAACAACAGTACGTCTTCAAATACTCATACTAGCCTTGAAGTAAGTTATCTCCTACACGTGAATATTAAAAGAAAAAAAAATACTTCACAATCTCTCTCTCTCTCTCTCTCTCTCTCTCTCTCTCTCTCTCTCTTTCTTTCTTTCTTTACTTTCGTCTCCTCCTCCTCCTCCCCTTCCTCCTCTTCTTAACTCCGGTCTCCTACTCCACCACCTCCTCCTCCAAGTGGGTGAAGGGTGAGGTTGAAGGTAAGGATAGCAGGTGGCAGTGGTGGTGGCGGCGACGGCGGCTGGGTGGCGGCCGGGTGGTGTTGGTGGCGGCCTGGTGGCGTTGGTGGCGGCCTGACCAGCTCAGTCACCGCCATAGCCCTCGGCCTCCCGTCTACACCGTTACCTCCCCAAGTGCATGACCTCCAGAACCTGACGATCACCATGTGGAGGAGGAGGAGGAGGGAGGAGGAGGAGACAAGAGGTAGGAGGAGGAGGAGGAGACAGGAGGAAGAGGAGGAGGAGACAGGAGGTAGGAGGAAGAGGAGGAGGAGACAGGAGGTAGGAGGAAGAGGAGAGGAGGAAGAGGAGAGGAGGAGGAGGAGGAGACAGGAGGTAGGAGGAGGAAGAGGAGACAGGAGGTAGGAGGAGGAAGAGGAGACAGGAGGTAGAGGAGAAGGAGGAGAAGGGAGGAGGAGGAGAAGGGAGGAGAAGGAGAAGGGAGGAGAAGGAGTAGGGAAGAGGAGGAGAAGGGAGGAGGAGGAGTAGGGGGGGCGGCGTGAAGAGGAGGGGAGGAAGAGGGAGAAGCAACAGAAGATGTAGAGTAGAAGACGGAAACAATGAAGAAGAAAAAGATGAGAAAGGAAGAACAATAAGAAGACTATGAAGACGAAGAAGAGAGAAAAGAAGAAAAGGTAGAAGAGGAAGAAGAAAATGGAAGAGGAGGGAAGGAGGAGGAGGACGAAAAAGAAACATAGGAAAGAAATATGAAGAAGAGGTTGATAAAGCGGAGGAAATGAAAAACAAAGGAAAAACAAATAATAACAACAACAAAAACGGAGATAAGAAACATCAACAGAAGCCGCAACAGACATAGCAACAGTAGAAGCACCAATAGAACTACTACCACTACCACTATCACCACCACTACTATCACCACCACTATCACCACTACCACCACTATCACCACCATCACCACCACTATCACCACCACTACCACCACCATCACCACCACTATCACCACTATCACCACCACTACCACTATCACCACCACTACCACCACCATCACCACCACTATCACCACTATCACCACTACTACCACCATCACCACCAACAGTAATATTAGGCAGGGGTGTACCATTCATCCACACATCCTCGTGGGGTGGGGTAGGGTGTGGGGTGGGGTAGGGTGGGGGGTAGGGAGGGGGAGGTGGGGCAGAAGGAGCAAGTGGCCAAGCATTCCTGTGTGTGGGGGTCGTCATGGCAACGGCACAACAACCACCACCCACCATGGTTCACTGGCCTCAACCCACCACCACAACCACTACTACTAGTACTATCACCACTACTACCACCATAACACCGCCCCCCCCCCCCCACACACACACACTAATTAATAAATCATGTTTTAACCCTCTGAAGACAATGGTTTAAACTCATGATCCTTGGTTAGGTTAATATTATCGATTTGAATTACTTAAACCACCATCCTTAAAAGGGTTAAACCATCATCCTTTTACGACACTATCTTAAGAAAAGGTTAAAACTTCAACCTTAAGCAATTCGAAGTATAATAGTCCTTAAAGGGGTTAAACCATCTTCCTTAAAGGGGTTAAACCATCATCATCATAAAAGGGTTTAACCATCCCCCTAAAAGGTTTATCGAGTGTTTAATGGAGAGAGATCAAGAGAAGGATATGGAAGAGGAAGGAATAGGAGGAGGAGGAGAGGGTGGTAGAGATAAGAGGAGCAGGAGGAGGGGAAGGAGTGGGGAGGAGGGGGGAGGAAGAAGGGAAAGGAGGAGGAGAAGGTGGTAGAGGGAGTAGGAGGAAGAGGGAGTAGGAGGAGGACGGAGCAGAAGAGGGTGGAAGAGGTGCGAGGAGGAGGGGGGGGGGAAGAGGTACGAGGAGGAGGGGGGGAGAGGTACGAGGAGGAGGAGGAGGGGAGGGGAGTGGGGAAGAGAAGGAGGGGGAGGAGGGAGAGAGGGTGGACGAAGGGGGAGGAGGAGAGGGTGGACGAAAGAGGAGGAGAGGGTGGACGAGAGAGGAGGGGAAGGGAGGGTGGACGAGGGTGGACGAGAGAGAAGCAGCCAGTTTTTATCAATGTTGTAAAGCCTGTTCTGCTACAGCCCTTAAGGAACAGCCACATCCCTCCTCACATCCTACATCCACACCCTTAAACCATCCTACCATTATTTGACCCCTTAAAACCCCTTTAAACCACGATACACAAAGATGGCGGCCAAAATAAAACAAGAGAGACTTTACTATTACCAGAGTCTGTGTTTTTGTCTATAATCTATTTACGTGTGTGTTTGAGGACCCGAAGAGCTTGTTTTTGGCAACACTGAATCAATTGGCTGTGTAAATTTCCACATGCGGTTGTCGACATGTTTTATGCCCATATTTGACCGCTTGTAAACCCCCCCCAGCGCGGCTACTGTATATGCCAAGACCAACACTCAGATACCTGTGGTTGGCCGGCTGATGTGGTTCACGACTTTTAGAAGACAGCAATGTGATTGGTTGGATACCTGTGGTTATTGTGATCAAAAACGTGTGATGTTATTGTTTGTTTACCTATGGTGGACGTGACTGGCTAGTTAAATCATCAGTGGTTAACTACCCTAAAGGTCAATGACATGAATGGTTTAACTGTCTGTATTAACTGATTAGACAGTAAAATGTGACTGGTGTGATGCCATATGAACACTTCATACCAGATCTGTCTACGGTACTCCCCCCCCCCCCCCAAAAGTATTTCTACAGTGGCGTCCGAGGAATTTCAGAATGAACACTGTAACTCCTGTTGTCTTGGTAGGGTTGTCAAAATGCTTCGTCCATTGTGTCATATTGTCTCAACATAAAATCGTAAAGAGTCTTTTTTTTTTTTGAAGCGAGTGATACACGTAGCTGAGGCCAGACGCTCTTACACACACATGCCCTCAACCCTGCCTTGAACCCGGACTTCCGCACCTTCAACCACAGAGAATTAAGGCAACTATGAACTCCAGACCCGGGCCAACTATGAACCTCAGACCCAGACCAGTCTAGGTGCCTTCGAGACCACGGCAGCAAACCATGAAGCCTAACCACGAATCCGGGAAGTAGAAAAGACCGACCGAGGACCCAATAAGACCTAAAATTATATCGGTCCCAAAGATAACAACGACAACGTATCAGGACTCCCTAAAACAAAAATAACAATAAAAATAAAGGAAAATAAAGAAAACATCTCATTTTCCTCCTACTTTCTTCTCTATAAATAAATAAAAACAACTCATCTACGTACTTTTTTTTCTATTTTCTCCTATATTTTGTTTTCTTCTCGTGTGTTCAGTATATTCCTCCGTCCATCTGGGCCGCGCTGCCCCTAGTGACAGTACGAGCTAGCGGAGGCGGGTCTTATGTAACACGGGTCACCTGCCTCCTTACCGTCCTCCTCCTCTACCTCTTCTTCCATCTTTTCCTCTCCTCCCCCTTCCTCTCACTTCCCTTCCTCATCCTCCTCCCCTTCCTCGTCCTCATCCTCCTCTTCTTCTCCCCCTCGCCTTCCTCCTCTCTCTTCCCCCTTCCCTTCCTCGTCCTCCTCCCCCTCCTCCCTCTTAATCCTCCTCTTCCTCCACCCCTCCCAGCACTATAGGTTGAACTGGCCTCACGTCGGGGCTTCACTTACCATACACAAGAGGAGAGGCAAATGGGGAAGATGCTTCACAAAATGGGGTCGAGAAGGCCACACAAAGGGGGGTGGGGGGAGATAAGATGGCCACGTACAAGAGGAAAATGGGAGAGGGGGGGATGGCCTCTTACCGGGGTCTAGCTGAGGTGGACAGAAATGGGGGCTATGTTGGCCACACACAGAGGTGACAAATTGGCCACATACCCACATATAGATAGACTAAGTTGGCCATATATAAAAGGGTTAAGCTATCCAAATAAAGAGTGGACATTTAAGCTGGGCCATATATGAGGAATAAACACACACACACACACACACACGGAATAAGCTTGTCAGACGCGGCTCAATAAATACGGGGAGAGAGAGAGAGAGAGAGAGAGAGAGAGAGAATGTCCTCCACCAATCAGGTTTTCTAAGGGGTCAATCAACGATAAGGACACACCTGAATATCTGAAACTGGTACAATCTCAGGTGTGCACAGTACAGTATATACCTAACCCATCCACTCAACACCTGGGCAATTAACTCCTGATTATCCACTAACTTCTTCACTAATTATGTAAGTGTATGTTTAAGTTAACGAAATAATTACGCCTCTGGTAAGTGTCTGGACTCATAAACAATAATCGACTGATATGAGAAAGAATGTACTGAGAAATATTATGACGTCACTTATGATGTTAATCTTTTATGACGTCACTTATGGTGTTAATCTTTTATGACGTCACTTATGGTGTTAATCTTTTATGACGTCACTTATGGTGTTAATCTTTTATGACGTCACTTATGATGGTATAAAAAATATCCATTGAAATCCATCCATTACGACATAACTCCTCGCAAGAAAACGAAAGAATGAGTATATCTACGTCATCACATCATCATCACATCTCCGTCATCACATCATCATTACATCTGCATCATCACATCATCATTACATCTCCGTCATCACATCATCATTACATCTCCGTCATCACATCATCATTACATCTCCGTCATCACATCATCATCACATCTCCGTCATCACATCATCATCACATCTCCGTCATCACATCATCATTACATCTACATCATCACAGCATCATTACATCTACATCATCACATCATCATTACATCTACGTCATCACATCATCATTACATCTACGTCATCACATCATCATCACATCATCATCACATCTCCGTCATCACATCATCATTACATCTACGTCATCACATCATCATTACATCTACGTCATCACATCATCATTACATCTACGTCATCACATCGTCATTACATCTACGTCATCACATCATCACATCATCATTATCCACAACATTCAGTTAAATGTCACGGTAGACCAACACAGGTGAAAGTATATATTCTAAATAAAACAAAATATATAAACTTTCAAAATATACCTGTACAAGTTTTTGTTGACAGAATATATTACGTGTTGATTATAGCAAATAAGAAAATAATTTAACATTCAAGGAGATAAAATTTTACCGATAATATTAAACTGAAAACATTCTAAAGTCAGAGTTAATAATGAAATATTTTTTTTTTTACAGTGTTTCAATTATTATTATTTATTTATTTCGATTTTTTTTTGTAAATATATATCAAATCAAGTTTTTTATAAATGTGTCAATTAATTAAACTTTTTTGTAAATGTGTAAATTAAATCTTTTTTGTACATATAAGACAATTAAACCTCGCTTAGTAACTCATTATTGGCTGTAAAGTTATACCTGTGATTGACCTATAGTGAAGCGAGTCAACACATCTACTTCAACATAAACTAATAATATTTTTGTGCGTTAAATGACTGTGTAAGGTTTCTCAGGTGTATTAACATCTCACCTGGCTAATTAACCTGCAATTACCGAGTCAATCTTTGGTGAAAAAAAATATTAAAGAAAATGTTTTAAGTTTCTTCAATATTATCTTAATCGTCTTGGTTGCTAACTTTCTCGAGCCGTGTGCCGCGCCTCAGCCGCAAGCGACTACCTGCCAGTCCTTCCGCATGCGGCACTTGCCATAAATACTTGAGGCCACTACAGCGCACGAGGTATTGACACTAATAGCCACGAGTCACGAGCGTCGCCTTGTATACTACCGCTCCTTCCTTCCTGCCTCCCTTCCTTCCTTCCTTCCTGCCTCCCTTCCTCCCTGCCTCCCTTCCTCCCTCCCTCCCTTCCTCCTTCCTTCCTTCCTGCCTCCTTCCTTCCTTCCCCCCCATACATACACTACTCCCTTTCCCTTAGCATACCTTCTTCCTTAATCCCTAATAAAATGGAGTAACTGGAAGGAGGAGTAACTGGAGGAAGGAGTAACTGGAGGGTGGAGTAACTGGAGGGAGGAGTAACGAAGGAGGAGTAAGTGGAGGGAGGAGTAACTAGAGGGAGGAGTAACTGGAGGGAGGAGTAACTGTAGGAAATGAGTTATTACATCAAGGATTTACAGGCCAGAAAGAAGGAGGAGGAGGAGGAAGAAGGGGAGGAGGAGGAAGGGGAGGAGGAGGAGGAAGGGGAGGAGGAGGAGGAAAGGGGGAAGGAGGAAAGGGGGGAGGAGGAGGAGGAAAGGGAGTGAGGAGGAAGGGGGGGAGAGGAGGAGGAAGGGGGGGGAGGAGGAAGGGGGGAGGAGGAGGAAGGGGGGAGGAGGAGGCGGAGTCCTACTATGAACTACCAGGCTGGAGGTCGCTGCACCCTCCCCCGCCACTTTTTGTCTCCACCACAACCACCACCAACAGAGTGGCAGGTGGAGGCGCTATGATAGTGGTAGTGGTGGTAGTGGTATGGTAGTGGTGGTAGTGGTATGGTAGTAGTGGTAGTCGTAGTGGGAGTGATGGTAGTAGTGGTAGTAGTGGGAGTGGTGGTGGTAGTAGTAGTGGGAGTAGTTGTGGTAGTAAGGATTGTGGTGATAGAGATAAGAGTGATGGTAATAGGCGATAGTGGTGGGTGTGGTTGTAGGTGGTAGTGGATGGTAGTTAACGATGGTTGGTGGGGTAGGGAGAACTGAGGAACAAAGTACGACTAACAAGTAAAGATATCAACACACACACACACACACACACACCCAAACAACCGCCGCCAACCACATAATCGCGTGACGGTAACAAGCCCCTAACAACTCGCTAAAGGTCGACGCTGCCTGAAGGAGAGAACTCACGATCTGGGTCATGGAGGCTGAGTGAGGGGCGTGAGACTCCTGTAGGAGGGTGGGTTGAGGGTGGGTTGAATGGGGTGAGGGTGGGTTAGATGGGGTGAGGGTGGGTTAGATGGGGTGAGGGTGGGTGCGATGGGATTAGAAAAAAAAACCAATTAATGATTAAGACGATTAGGACAACATCATAAATATCATCACCCGTATTTAACAACTCACCACACTACAGAACCCTGAAACAACAACAACAACAGCTGAAACAATAACAAAAAATACTCACACAAAACTACAAAGTCTAATAACCTCAATAACAGACACACGTAATAACGAACCACCTATAAATAACAACATTATAACAACCAGGTATGTTATTAGAGAGAACTGTCGCTGTCATTTTATTCCAACGACCTCAAAACCGCAACGACAATTTTGGAAACCTACCGACGACGACAGAGTTCCTCGCCTCTGCCATGCATGACGGTATACGTTTTTCAGCTGTGCATGACGGGAAGTTTTTTTTCTCTCTTTTCTTAATGGCATCGTTTAGAAATGTAACAACAGGTGTAGGCACTTACTGTTCGAGTCATGAGAGAGAGAGAGAGAGAGAGAGAGAGACACGGCCTGCAGATATACTCTACTTGGTGAGCGAACGTTCGTCGGACGTAGAAACTTCTATATGTGTACACACGACAGACAGACAGACGCAACATAACACAACGTACGCATACACACGCACACACACAAGGGTTAAGTCATCGTACTCCCGGAATTTAACCAGGCAATCAGAGCTCACTAAGGAACACAAACATTTCATCAAGACACTGTAATGCTGGTCTGTAAAGGGTGCTGTGTTGTGCTGTGCTGTGTTGTGTTGTGCTGTGTTGTGGAGGGAGGAGAAGAACGAGGAAGGAGAAGGACGAAGGAGGAGAAGGATGGGGGGTGAGGGGGGGGGGGGGATGAAGGCTGAAGGTGGGAAGGGTAGGAGGGGGAACGGGAGGGAGTGAGTAAGGGTGAGGGAAATCAACAGGTAAACTCACAGGTAATCCTCACACTGTACCAGGAAGTAAACACAAGATACTCACCATTACAACTCTTCCCAATTTTCATTATTATTTTTATTATTATTATTTTTTATTCTGCCGTGTTAATCAACCGGTAAGACACGTCCCTGGAGCTACCTTCCGCTCAGGTGTACGACGACTTGGGATTATAAGACGGAAAAGGAGACAGGCAGTGAGACAGACGGATCAGTTCACCACATCCTCGACCGTCTAAAGTGCTTGTTCCAGTCTTCTTTAACCCAACCTAACCTAACGCTCCTCTACCCGCGCCTCCCTTAACTCATCAGGTGTGTCGTCCGCATTTGCTCTCTCTCTCTCTCTCTCTCTCTCTCTCTCTCTGCTATGATCGCGATGAGAGGAAGTGTATTGGATGACTCAAGATTATTATTATACGAGTCTGGCATGAAATTGACAGACCCTACATTACATTTTCTTTAAAAAAAATTTCCCCCTCGGTGCTACTGCTGTCATGTGGAAATTCTAAGGTCAGTTTTAGTTAAATTTTGCTGTATTCTCTTATTACCTTTGAGTACGATGATATAACTACCCCACCAGAACAACCACAACCAATAACAACAATAGATGCAATAACAACAACAAATACAATAATAACAACAACAATAATAATAACATTTTTACCAACAGCAATAATAAATAATAATAACAAAAAAATATTATCACCTGAGAGTCGCTTCCCCCATCCATCAACAGTGAACCACAACAATGGCAAACCTATCATTAATATCTACCACACCTGCCTCATGGTGTTGTCTCAGCACCAACACCACCACCTTCAACACCACCCACACTACCACCTCCAGCACCACCCACACTACCACCTACAGCACCAACACCACCACCTCCAGCACCACCCACACCACCACCACTACTACTGTATTGCCGCTTCTGCTCCACTAACTTTATTACCAAGAGTCGAGTTTGGTTAGGTTAGGTTTGAGAGAGAGAGAGAGAGAGAGAGAGAGAGAGGAGAGAGAGAGAGAGAGAAGCAGGTAGACAGGTAAAATGGTGACGTGAGGGTCTGGGGAGAGGGGGAGGAGGAGGAGGGTGAGGGATGGTCAGAGGAGGGAAAGAGAGGGTTTAGAGGCTGCGTGGGAGTGAGTGGGAGGAGAAGATGTTGTGGGTGAGGAAGGATGACAAGGCTGGTTTTTCCCTCATTATTTGGTGTCCAGGTCTGGTTGACGGCCTGTCCACATCATCTCCTGTCCCACCACCCCCCCACTCCTTCATTTTCCCTCCTCTTCCATTTTTGGCGAATATCTCTCTCTCTCTCTCTCTCTCTCTCTCTCTCTCTCTCTCTAATAGGAGTGTATACCAAGTTCCTTCAACCCCATAATAATAATAGGTGTTGACGACGACCAATCTCACATCTCTCGTCCGATCCAAAACGACCCATTACACCTCCATTTCCGTGTGTAAAATGCCCCCTATCCCCCCTCCCATAATAGTGGTTTGTCAGTTCGTGTTTGTGCTTCGAAAAAACCTCTTGAAAACGAAAATTATCTCGTTCTTAATGGGACTGGATTACACACACCCATCACGTACACACACACACACACGTACACACACCCACACACCAACACGTACACACCCACACACAACACGTACACACACACACACACACACACCTGACTCCCTCGTATAAAGTGTAATAATAGTGTTTGGTGACGACGACTTCCTCATTTGACTTTCCCACTATTGAGGATCCTAACTGGACTACCCTTATTGTACACCATCAACACCAACATCACCTACACCAACACCAAATCACCTACACCAACACCACATCACCTACACTACCATCAACACCAACATCACATCACCTACACCACCATCAACACCAACACCACCATCAACACCAACATCTACACCCTTTTCTACCCTTCCTCCATTAGCTCCATCACCAACAATACGTCTTCCTTCATCACCAACAGTACTTCTTCTTCACCACCATCATCACCAACAGTACTTCTTTATTCCGCCTCTATCACCAACACCCTTTTACACCACCACTAACACCTTCCTTCGCACCTTCCTTCCTTCCTTCCTTCTCCTTCCACCATCACCATGACTACTCCCACACATCACCAACACCTCCCTCCTCCTTCACCCCCCCCCCCCCCCATCCATTACTCCTCACACCTCGCTACGACACTGAACCATACACACACACGAGAACTGGTAGTATTCGTACATCAGTCAAGTCGGTCCGGGCGGGTAAGGTTCGATGCACCGTAAGTATTGTAGAAACTTGACGATGACCTTGTTGAGGGCTGTTCCGTGGCTGTGTTGAGGGTTGTTCCGTGGCCGTGTTGAGGGTTGTTCCGTGGCCGTGTTGAGGGTTGTTCCGTGGCCGTGTTGAGGGTTGTTCCGTGGCCGTGTTGAGGGTTGTTCCGTGGCTGTGTTGAGGGTTGTTCCGTGGCTGTGTTGAGGGTTGTTCCGTGGCCGTGTTGAGGGTTGTTCCGTGGCCGTGTTGAGGGTTGTTCCGTGGCTGTGTTGAGGGTTGTTCCGTGGCCGTGTTGAGGGTTGTTCCGTGGCCGTGTTGAGGGTTGTTCCGTGGCCGTGTTGAGGGTTGTTCCGTAGTTGTGTTGAGGGTTGTTCCGTGGCCGTGTTGAGGGTTGTTCCGTGGCCGTGTTGAGGGTTGTTCCGTGGCCGTGTTGAGGGTTGTTCCGTGGCCGTGTTGAGGGTTGTTCCGTGGCCGTGTTGAGGGTTGTTCCTTGGGCGTGTTGAGGGTTGTTCCGTGGCCGTGTTGAGGGTTGTTCCGTGGCCGTGTTGAGGGTTGTTCCGTGGCCGTGTTGAGGGTTGTTCCGTGGCCGTGTTGAGGGTTGTTCCGTGGCCGTGTTGAGGGTTGTTCCGTAGTTGTGTTGAGGGTTGTTCCGTGGCCGTGTTGAGGGTTGTTCCGTGGCCGTGTTGAGGGTTGTTCCGTGGCCGTGTTGAGGGTTGTTCCGTAGTTGTGTTGAGGGTTGTTCCGTGGGCCGTGTTGAGGGTTGTTCCTTGGGCGTGTTGAGGGTTGTTCCGTGGGCCGTGTTGAGGGTTGTTCCGTGGCCGTGTTGAGGGTTGTTCCGTGGGCCGTCTTGTGACTTTGTTCCATCGGCCTCTCATTCACCATTCACGAGCGCCAGTGCAGGAAGAAGGGCTGGCGAATGTTTATACAGGCCTTTAGTACTTGGGAGTGTAACCGAGAAAACGTACGCCAGACGCTATTAACTGCTTGTGCTGGCGTTAATGACACTAATTTCACGACATAAAAAAAAACTCTCTCGTTCGTCTGTTTTAACGATGAGAAGCAAAATTTATTCTCCCTCTTCCTTCTCTTTTTCGCTTCAGAATGAGTATGGGCATTAATGTCAGGATCTAACGGGGATTAAGGTCAACTGGGGGGAGGGGGGTGAGGGTGGGAGGTGAGGGGGGTGAGGGTGGGGGGTGAGGGAGGTGAGGGAGGGAGGTGAGGGAGGGAGGTAAGACAATAGGAGCGGCTAAAAAGCAGATCAATATATTCTGGCAAGAGGAGCGAGCACGGCACCCAGTAAACCTCTTGAATAATGTATGTGGTACTGAGTAGAGGAGAGGGGGGGGGGGGGTGTTGCTGGCCCACGGTGTTGAGGAAAAAATGTGTTTCTGACCCACGGTGTTGAGGGAGTGTCCTATCATCGAGTCATAAAAAAATAAAAAAAATAAAATAATAATAATCACCTCTTCGGTTTACCTGAAGGAGGTGGTAGTCATGTGCCTCACCACCCGCAGCACCTCCTACTAGTCATCATCTATAAGGACACTCACCCCCATCACCAGGAGGAGCCACTCGCCAAATAGGGCTACAGTCCCACATCAAGAGTTTTACCGACAAGAACTCGTAATCCTGATAAGATCCTATTCCCGAATTCTTGGAGACTCGCACGTCATATTTTCTCCCTCAAGTGCGAGTGTAAAAACATCAAGAAATTTACATGAGGTCTAGAAATTGCATATTAAGAATGTTACTACCAAAACTTTCTGCGAAAAAACAACAAAACCACGACATATTTGACAACCTAAACCAAGGCTGTGGTTTAGTATATAGTCTGGCTGCCTCACACTCCTCCATTACCGTCTATGTTTCTCACTCTAGTACACACAAACAGTCTGGCCCAGTACGCAGCATCACTACACATGAATCACTTTCTCCTTAACACCGAGTTCATTCTTCTGTGTGGGGATAGTTGAAGGTTAGTGACTAATAGGCAGCCTAGACACGGTGTGAAAGTTCTACAGTATGTAACCAGGTCCCCCCCCTTCCCCCCCCCCCCACACCTCTGTTACCTGGTGAGGGTGACGTCAGTTAACAATGGATCAACATTAGTGGTCAAGGATCAACTAGTGTTTGTGGATCTTTTTTTTTCGGGGGGGGGTGGGGGGAAGGGGGGTGGGGGAGGTGGGGGGGGGTTGAGTGATACCTGTCGCTGTGAGGGGTTAGCCACACACACACACACACTTGTAAAACGATGCCAGTGAACAGTTAGACAACCCTATAGACTACCTAAACAAAACACCTCATGGCACTAGCAGCTTCACAGTGCCTCATAGTGCCATCATGGTCGACTCCAATCAACCAGAAAACTCCACCATATGCCAACCTAGTGCCAAATCATTTCCTCCATGGCAATATTAAAGCCTCCAGTATCTACAGCAAAATACACTATTAACGACCAAATTATTATACAGTTCAATGGTTCAAGAAGCCTTCATATTCAGTGCCTCAATTTAACTAAAGTACCGTCATAACTGGGCCATGTTTTTGTTACCTGTGGCCATATATAAATAGTTAGCTATGGCCATACAAGAGACCTATTTAAATCTCTCTCTCTCTCTCTCTCTCTCTCTCAATACGACTCCTTGTTACACTGAAACAAAATACTCGAGACGGCAGACATTACCACAGCCACAACACGACCACCAACTCGTGATCGCATAGAAATATCGAGCCGAGAAACGACACTCCCTGGTACACGACACAGATGACAGGTAATATATGACAGAAATGACACTTAACTGGTACACGACACAGATGACAGGTAATATATGACAGAAATGACACTTAACTGGTACACGACACAGATGACAGGTAATATATGACAGAAATGACACTTAATTGGTACACGACACAGATGACAGGTAATATATGACAGAAATGACACTTAACTGGTACACGACACAGATGACAGGAAATAAATGACAGAAATGACACTTAACTGGTACAAAGAAGGTGAAAAGGAGAGACTGAGGAGGTTAGAGAAACAGGGAGAGAGAGAGCGAGGTGAAGTGAAACAAACAGGTGAAACAGGTGAGGAGGTGAGGGAAGCAGGAAGAAGCAGGTGAGGTGAAGCAGATGAGGTGAAGCAGATGAGATGAAACAGGTGAGGTGAAGCAGGTGAGGTGAAGCAGATGAGATGAAGCAGATGAGGTGATGGAGCTCAGGTAAAGAAGAGAGAAGGGATGAGGAAGAGAGAGGAGGGAGGAGGAAGAGAGAGGAGGGAGGAGGAAGAGAGAGGAGGGAGGAGAGGCGAAGTGGCCGTTGTCCTCGTATACAAACCCCCCCCCCCCCACCCCCTCAGGTGAGTCTCCAATACCTGGAGAAGAAGGAAGGAGGAAGGAGGCAGAGGGAGGGTGAGAGGGATGCTTCATACCCTTAATGCACCACAACTCTCCTCCCAACACCTCCCTACTAAATCCCTACAGGAGCCATCACATGTACAGTACAGCACCGAGGTAATGTGGACATACCAGGTGATAATATATAAGAGAGATAAGCAATAACAGATAATAAACATCTTTTAAAACAAGTTGATGGAAACATAAGTTCACCTGTCTACCACCGCTGCCCTCCCCCATCCTCCTCCCCTACCCCCCATTACCCCTCCTCTACACCCACCACCTCACTTCCATTTTCACATCATTTCTTATTTTGGTTCTTCAAATCTTTATTTTCGTTTTTTTTTTTACCTGAGAGTTTCGACTAATTTATCTCCATGACAAGGTGGAAATTGTCATTGTTATCTGCAGGTAAGACTCACACGTAACGCCCCCAAGCCAAGCTGCTATGTTCTAGGGAAAAGACAAAACTGTGTTCGCTGGAAACGTGAAGACAGAAACACCATCTTGATATTCTAAACGAGATTCGCCTATCATCAAATAAACCACACGAGCTCGTAGTTTAAGAAAATGTCAATGAAATGTATAATTATATTTTCTATTTGATTGAAAGGTTCTCCGACTATAGAATGCAAGACGGAAAAGAAAGAGGGGGAGGGAGAAAAAATAAATGCTAGGAAAGCAGTTGGCGACAGAAGGTGGAAACTCTCAAGCCTGTTATCCTAAGTTTGGTCCCAACCCCACGCTGTCCTCACATGGTAGCGTCCGACACTTAACGTCTTCTTATAATGGACTATATATTGTTAATCTAGTCTAATATTTTTAATGGAAATGTTAACCAGACATAGTCGTTATATGAAAACATGTAGTAGAATATATAAACGTGGGATCAAAGTATTTTGGACGCGGTAAACATATCTGCCCTACTCTTAAGTCGAGGCCAAACGCATACTTTCGAACACATGACACGGTTGCGTGGCGCCCAGTCTTGCGTTCCTCCATAAAAAGTACAAAGCAAAACAGGTCTCTGAATTAACATTAAACTGCTACCATAACCGAAATGTCCACAATGAAGCGAAGACTCAAGCAATGGACAGGGATAAAATTTAACTTCAATGACAGTAAACCTACGATCAAGAATAATGATAAACAAAATATCACATCTTGGCATCGCGACTAGAGGCGGGAGGGTTTCTTTCAGACCACAAACCCGACATCCACGTTAAAAACAATTTGCAGTGAACACAATCTTTCACAACGATTCCTTACGAGTTATTACCCAACCAAATATGTATAGCAAACTCAGTAAAAAAAAGAATATAAACTCTACAGTCATCCCAGTGTCAACGATAAGGGTAAAATTCGTATTAAAATCGGTTAGCGGCCGTGCGAGTGACTTCCGCCGGTGGCTGTCAATGGTATCTGAGATTCCCACGATGACCCGCGGACTACACTACTCCTACCCCCCCCTCCCCAAGATTCCTCAGTTTTCTTGCGTACCTCACAACATACCTGAACAACACAACACCCCCCAATCGTTTACAGACATACAACTGTTTATTAACGCTACTGAACTAAACGCAAATAAGAAACATAATCTTACCTACAACGCCGTTCATCCCTTGACTTTCCTCATTCACCGACGATTTAACGACAAAAATTAAACCCCAATATCTAAATAACACCGACAAGGCGTCACACGGACAAGAACAATAAAAAAAAATACAAATAATAAACCAAAAAAAAAAGACCCGCACTGACTTACAATACAACCAGTTTCCTTGGCAGTTCACTCCGCCTCGACAATTTGAGAAAAGGTCAGATAAAGCCAGTCTCTACACGCAGTTGTTGAGCTCAAGCGAACGACATCAAAAAAGATGAAACCTGGCCAAGAGAAAATGTCGAATGCAACGAGTACGAGATTCTTGCAACTACACAGCAATGCCCACCTGCAACACGCCAGCTGCAACTTACAAGACTCAAGCCCAAGGGTTTAGATAGGAGAGCCAAGGATTTAAACAGGAATCAGAGAAGGCTTAAACAGGAGTCACAAGTAAGGGTGTACACGCATCTTTGACGTGTGGAGGTAAGGTTAGATTACAGTCCTAGCACATTGGAGTTCTTATTAACGAGGTTGTTTCATGCGGCCGAGAACTGTTCCACTTAACGAGGTTGTTCTTCCACAGGTGTTCGGTTGAGGAGTTTTTGTGTCACTGAGGTTGCATGTAACAGGTGGCCGAACAGGTGTGTGATTCCTCCAAACAAGTGCTTCAACACCTGTATGGACTCTGGACAGGTGCTCAAGGTATCGCCCCAAGTGATTTGTGTGAACCTTCAAAAGTTGTTTGGGACAAATGTCTGTACCTTCTGACTAGTGTGTGAACCCTCCAACAGATACTGGCAAGTGTGTGAACCTTCTAACAGGTGGAGGCAGGTGTGTGAACCTTCCAACAGACGCTGAGGCAGGTGTGTGAACCTTCCAACAGACGCTGAGGTAGGTGTGTGTGTGTGAACCCTTAAACTGCCTCCATCCTACACTAACCACGACAGCCTTCACTCCTTTAGTCTTCCTCGCATTACTTTCATTCGTCTCTCCCACGTCGGGTCAACACACAACCACGGCCTATACACACAATACCACCACCACCACCACACGGTTCTCAAGGCGTGGTTGGGGACTGGTTGGGTGAGGAGGCGTGGTTGAGGACTGGTTTGGTGAGGAGGCGTTGTTGAGGACTGGTTAGGCGGAGAGGGGTGTCAGGGAGAGAAGGTGAGGAGGGAAATGCGTGTAAGTAGTGGCGTTATGGAATAAGTAGGGGAGGTGTGTGTGTGTGTGAGTTCAGGGAGGGAGAGGTGCAATAGGGTGGCTGAGGATTGACCCATGTGATGTGAAAGGCGAGGCGTGTGTGGGCGAGGGAGGAGGACGAGGAGCCCACCAACCAGCCAGAGACTTGAGCGTGGCCTAAGGTAGTGATCCAACCTTGTACAGCTGACCGTTAACTCGTAGATTCCTCGGCATTTCCTCCAGTAACTTGTGTTTTTTTTTTCCTTCACTCGCTCGTAAAGGTAAATACCAACAACAAATTCTTACCGTCGCATTAATAAACAATTACTGTCTATTCATAAATAAATATTAAGTCGGTAATTACGAGACAAAAAGAAAAAGTAAAGAAACATTAACTGTGAGAATACTTAAATAAATAATTGCCGTGGACAGTTATTTTCACTGGTCAGTAACACATCACTGTCAATCGCCTACGTATTTTTTTCCTTCGCTTTACAAAGACAAAAAACTTATCTTTATTTAACACTATTTCACTTAAGTTTGCAATCTAAATCCGGAAATCGGTTTTAACATACAATTAAAACGTATTTAACAATCCTATATTATTATAACAGGAGTAAAAATAATCATAAAATGTACAAAAAAAACAAAAAAACAAAACAAAAGAACGTCGCCTAACACCCGATTACTTGTCAGTGTTGTGGTCGCTTACTTGACAAAAAAGATTTCATGAACGCTTCTTAAATCCCGAAACCTGAGACAAAAGAGGAGTTTAAGTCTTTATTTCTTTAAACATGGATAACCACCAATTCTTCCAGTCCAGTCTTTAAGAGTTGTTAAGACCAAAGGGAAGATAGACTGTGAAAGCGTCGCACCAAGGAAGTCCAGTCAGTTGCCGTTGGTGTGAGGGAAAAATAGCAGCACCACACACACATACCAGTAAATTGAATCCAAAGTACCGTAATTCAGCAGAGGGGGAGGGGGTAGGAGGAGGAACAGGAGGTAGGAGGGTGTAGGAGGAAGCAAAAAAAAAAGAGAGAGAGAGAGAGCACCAACAAGTAAACGTCAATCAGAGTTTTTGGATAATTTCAACGCAAAAAAAAAAGGGGTAAAATAAAAATCACAAGAGGACGGTGGTTCCGGCTCCACCTTCTTATAAATTAATGACAAAGGCATTTTCTTACCGTGTAACCTAGATGTGTGAGAGAACGTCCCGACTCACACAGGAGGTGAATATGGAGGAAGTGGAAGAAGAGGAGGAAGAGGAAATGGGGGAGGAGGGTGAAGAAGAGGAAGAGGACGAGGAGGAGGAGGAGGAGGAGGAGGAAGAGGAGGAGGAAGGGGAGGAGGGTGAAGAAGAGGAGGAGGAGGAATAACAAGAACAGCAGCATAATGGAATACAATTACAGAGAAAGAGAGAGAGAGCAAAGGACAGGAAGGAAGAGGGAAGGAGGGAGGGAGATAAAGAGGGAGGTAAGGGAGGGAGGGACAATACACTACCAAACAACATGAATTTAGTAATATGAGAGAGGGAGAGAGGGAGAGATAAGGCAACGTAGGTGAAGAAAGCGCGAGAAGAAAGGAAAAGGAAAGTAACAAGAGAAACACAAGAAACGAAGCTTAAGAACGTGTAGGTTAGGTTAGGTTAGGTAGAGAGAGGCGCCCGGGTCACGAAGACAGGCGGACGATGGCGGTTCCCTCGTTCTTACACGCACTCACCGGCCCCCACCACCACCTCAACCACACCGTAAGAGGCCACGATAGGGCATACCACACCTAAAACTCCCAACCACACCACCACAACAACCACACCGTAAGAGGCCACGATAGGGCATACCACACCTAAAACTCCCAACCACACCACAACAACCACACCGTAAGAGGCCACGATAGGGCATACCACACCTAAAACTCCCAACCACACCACCACAACCACTCCCGCATTGTTGGGACTATAGCCTAAGAGACCTTGGCTACACACTACATAGGAGCCTCTGATAAGGATTCTCGATGGGGAGTCCTACACTAGAGAGAGCCTTCGGGTACATTGTCGCCATGAGCATTACAGAGCTTCACTATTAACTCCAGGAACGGGGAAACTTGCCAAACTATTCGCTAAAACTACTTGCCAAACTATTCGCTAAAACTACTTGCAAAACTACTCGCTAAAACTACTTGCCAAACTATTAGCTAAAACTATTTGCAAAACTACTCGCTAAAACTACTTGCAAAACTACTCCCTAAAACTACTTGCAAAACTACTCCCTAAAACTACTTGCAAAACTACTCGCTAAAACTACTTGCAAAACTACTCGCTAAAACTACTTGCAAAACTACTCGCTAAAACTACTTGCAAAACTATTCACTAAAACTACTTGCAAAACTACTCGTTAAAACTACTTGCCAAACTATTCGCTAAGAACTACTTGCAAAACTACTCGCTAAAACTACTTGCAAAACTACTCGTTAAAACTACTTGCCAAACTATTCGCTAAAACTGCTTGCTAAACTACTCGGTCAAAATTATTCGCCAATATACTCGCCAAAAGTACGTCAAAAACACTCGCTAGGCTAAAACTATTCGACTCTAGGATATAGAACCATGAGACAGAACCACTTCAGGAAGGAACTCAAACCTGCAGAACCACCAACTGAACCGGAGCAACGGGTAAAACCGAACACGAAGCAGTAGTGTGGGTTGTCACCTGTTCGTCCGTGGATCAACGTTTGCGTTTCGTCCGTGGGTCATCAATCTCAGGATCTCGTCCGTGGATCATCAATTTCAAGGTCTCTTCCGTAGATTCTCAGCATTAGCGTCACGTCCGTAGATCAACAACCTCAACGTCACGCTACACCGCCACTTAAGGCTCCTTCCCCTCCCATACAAGCCACAACCACAACAACCACCACTACCATCATCGTTACTTAAATATTGAATTGGCAACACAACTTCAACCACAGCTGCCACAAGATTCTTCCCCCCCAAAAAAAATTACTATAAAAATTCTACCTTTAGATTATTGAATATTTTTACCTTGACAATGATAGTTGAAAATAGATCCACCAATCACAATCACCATTACATACAGCTTTAGTTGGCCAGGTATTGTCAGGTAAAATTATTAGTGCGAGAGCTGCAAGGTCAGGGTAGATGCATCTCACGTCACGGACCACAGCCACCTACGGACCACAGCCATAGACCAGTGACAGTCACGGACCACAGCCACCTACGGACCACAGCCATAGACCACTGACAGTCACGGACCACCCGGAACAGCCACCATGTTCGTGAGTGGGCGTAAACTTTCATAATGGTTTACCTGTACAACCCTATGGCAGTTTACACCCACGACCAGTCCCATGCCTCGTGTGGTTTACGCCCCTCAATCACCATAATCACCCCCATGCCTATTATCTGCTGAGTTGCCTCGTTCTCTGCGGGGCTAGTTGCTATTGGTTCAAGGTTGTGTTATTCTGACGTTCCTATTGGCTGAAGAAGGTACTGGTGTTGGTGGTGGTGGGGGTGTTGTTGGTGGAGGTGTTTGTGGAGGTGGTGTTGGTGGAGGTGAGTTGTGGCGCCCTTGTTGCAGACTGGTCCACGCCGTTAGGGAGGAGTTATAATTATTTTGCAGCACGTGTTGGAGGTACGAAGCCTCTCACGAGTGTCTGGGCAAGAGGAGGAGGAGGAGGGGGAAGGAAAGGGAGGAAAAGGGAGGAGGAGGAGGAAGAAGAAAAGAGGAGGAAGAGAAAGAGCAAGAAGAAAGACACCAGTGACATGTGAATTATGAACGGTGATGAACAGGAAGATTGATGATGATGATGATGATGATGACGACCGTGACAGCAACACAGCATCACAAGGGACCCCATCATCGTACCTGTTGTGGTCAGTATCAACGGGAGATGAGTAAGGTGTGTCGCGGTGTGGCTATGTCAAACGGCTTGATACTACCGGGACAAAACGGTAGTGGGCCCTCAACAGTAAACCAAGAGGAAGATGTGGTAGTGTGACAGACTGTGGAGGAAGGGGAGAAAGAGGAAGGGGAGAAAGAGGAAGGGGAGAAGGAGGAGCCAGTCATGCGGCGGTCATTTCTAGCTGAGGTAAACGAACAGGCGGGTGACCACAATTTTTGGATGTAGTAGTAGCAGCAATTCCCACCGCGACTAAGGAAGAGGAGGAGGAGGAGAAGGAGTGAGTGTAGGTGGTGGTGATGGAGGAGGAGTGGTTGACGGAGGAGGGGTTGGAGACTCACGTAGGGAGAAAAACAAAGTTGAACGAGTCCTCCACCTTCACGAGAAATTTACGATACGGAAAAAGGAAGGAAGGAAGGGAGACAGTAAAGCGGGAGGAGGAAAGGGTTGAGCGCCACGTCATGATAGATGGTCGGCGACGGCAAGATTCTAAACTATAAATTATCACGAGAAAAATAACGACGAGAAGGAAGAGTAAGGAACAGTGAGAAGGAAGAGGAAGGAACAGTAATAATAAAAAGGAACAACGGGAGATAATCCTTGGATGTACAGAGTAAAAGCCCCCAGGAACAATGGAAATCTCCGTGAATTATGAACTCCTGAAGAAACTGGAGTCGAGTTAAGAGGTAATGAAAAAAAAATATGAGGGGGGAGGTGGGAGAGGGGGAGGTGGGGGAGGGAAGCAGGGAGGTGGGAGAGGGGGAGGTGGGAGAGGGGGAGGTGGGGGAGGTGGGAGAGGGGGAGGTGGGGGTAGGGGGAGGTAAGGTCACAGGTCAATAATTATGATGAGAAGTACAATGGCGAGAGAGGAACCCACACCAGTGTCTTCTGGTAGTGGTGGTAATTATCACACTTTTGTGCTGACGAGCTGAGCTGCCACTTAACGTCTGGTTTATACAACACCTACCATCAATACATACACCTCACCCATCAAAACGTTCCAGTAATACACCCACCTCTTGCTCGGGCATGTTTCACCCACAACAACAACACTCTACTTAAAATAAAAGACATGTTTCAGCCCCAGCATAAACAACAGGTGACCTCCCGCGACTATACTGAAGCATCACAAGACGAAAAAGGATACAGTTTATCATGTCGGGGACGCACGTCATCTCCTCCGAGTGGTAGAAGGACTTGAACTCCTTACGGAGGTCATAGAAGGAATTGTAGTACTCTGGGATGTGGAGGTTCCTCGCTAAGGCCTTGGGGTGCACCACCTGACGAAGGTGCAGCTGACCGTCCGTCACCAGAGCCACGCGACCCGTGTTACCCTCAGCGATCTTGCTCAGGATGGCGTCAAACTGTTGGAGGAAGAACATTGTTATTAGTTTGTGTAATAGTGATGGTTGTTGTCGAGCTTAACGCGAGGCTTACGTAACAGTGACTACACCAATACCGTTTGCATAGTTGAGGAGGAAAATAAAATGTAAGGCAGGACAAAAGCTGGTGCCATTAGTGATCTATAAACTTGGCATTAAACCATAAACCACACAACATGACATAAACCTATAAATGACATAAACCAAAGATATTTTTGTACAATAAAGACGTCAAGTTGTGGAAGAAAAAAAAACAATGGAGCCTTTAGTCTTGTTAACTCATGACGACATAACATTGTGAATAACAAACACAATCATCAGTAAGGATATTAATAATGAAGCAAAGAAAGAAAGAAAGATGGAAGGAAAGAAAGAACAGCGAGATACGAGTGAAACAAAATCCGACTTAGCACAACCTATACATAACACGCCCTCTCATAACACTATATCAAAATTAAATCAGTGTTATGAAATATACACATTACAATAAGTCACGAGGCGTATCTTTTTAGGCGAATATATTTGCATAGACTTTTAAAGCAAATATATATATATATATATATATATATATATATATATATATATATATATATATATATATATATATATATATATATATAGTGTGTGTGTGTGTCTTGATCATTACACCTGAGGCTTCAACACAACGCAAGTATCATTTTACACCTGATTAAAATACAGTAAAAACCACGTAAAAATAAAATGAAAAACATCAAGGTGGTAATTTCCGCAATGGGAGACACATGGCTACTAGGGAACAGTTGTACAACCTGGATTTATTTTACATCTTCTTGCGGGTTACATAGTAGGTGCCACGTTGCTTCTGCTATTAAGTAAAGTGACGACAGGAAAACTACATAAAAAAAGAAGAAGCTAATTTCAGTTAAGGTGCAAATTTTCGTGATGGAAGCATATGGAATCCGGGGAGCAGCTGTACAACCCGGGTTTAGTTGAGATTATATATTTCCAGGTTACATACTGGGAAGGGAGCATTTTATATAGTGTTTAGTGACGGGTTGAAACACACACATAGGTCAATAACACCACAATCCTCCTCACTTTCACCTGTCACTATCATCACGCCAGTTAATCTCTCCAGTCACTGTTCATTCGGTTGTCACCATCATCGTTACTCATTTGACAGCCAGCTGGCATCACCATCTGACGTAATTACCACCTGTACCTGTCACTATCAAGTCCTACCTGTACATGTCACTATCAAGTCCTACCTGTACCTGTCACTATCAAGTCCTACCTGTACCTGTCACTATCAAGTCCTACCTGTACCTGTCACTATCAAGTCCTACCTGTACCTGTCACTATCAAGTCCTACCTGTACCTGTCACTATCAAGTCACTATCTCGTCACCATCCACCGACGTCACTTGCCGTCTCATCATCACCTCTTTATTTTCAATTCAATCATCATACATTCTCCCTATTCATCACCATCTGTTGTCATCACTACGGCTCATCATTACCACCACCATACACCTACCACCACCACTATTATGATCACTACCACAACTCTCACCATTCACAACTATCACGATAACCACCACAACTATCACCACTATCATAACCACTGCTACAACTACTACCACTACTCTCATAATCAACACCACAACCACCATTGCTATCACCACCACAATCTCTCTTAACACACCACCATATATCACCAACTAACTAACACTACCATCACCACCCTGTCCATCACCACTACCACCAACCTCTCCACCACCACCATCAACCTCTCCACCATTACCACCAACCTCTCCACCACCACCACCAACCTCTTCACCACCACCAACCTCTCCACCACTACCACTACCACTAGCCTCTCCACCACCACCACCAACCTCTTCACCACCACCACCAACCTCTCCACCACCACCACCAACCTCTTCACCACCACCACCAACCTCTCCACCACCACCACCAACCTCTCCACCACCACCACCAACCTCTCCACCACCACCACCAACCTCTTCACCACCACCACCAACCTCTCCACCACCACCACCAACCTCTCCACCACCATAACCAACCTCTCCACCACCACCACCAACCTCTCCACCACCACTACCACCCTCTCCACCACCACCATCAACCTCTCCACCACCACCACCACTACCACCAACCTCTCCACCACCAACCTCTCCACCACCACCACCACCAACCTCTCCACCACCACCACCACCAACCTCTCCACCACCACCACCAACCTCTCCACCACCACCACCAACCTCTTCACCACCACCACCAGCCTCTCCACCACCACCACCAGCCTCTCCACCACCACCACCAACCTCTCCACCACCACCACCAACCTCTCCATCACCACCATCAACCTCTCCACCACCACCAACCTCTCCACCACCACTACCACCCTCTCCACCACCACGAACCTCTCCACCACCACTACCACCCTCTCCACCACCAACCTCTCCACCACTACCACCAACCTCTCCACCACCATCACCAACCTCTCCACCACCACCACCAACCTCTCCACCACTACCACCAACCTCTCCACCACCACCACCAACCTCTCCACCACCAACCTCTCCACCACCACCAGTCCCCTATTAACTCTCCGAGTGAATGTTGTCAATGGCTACAGTCTCATGTCAAGCGTGTCATCACTAACAGTCGCGTGACAGCTGTTCTTGTGACAATGACAGTGTGATCACCAGTTGAGGCGGTCGTTAACTCAACAGGGTCATCATCATCAGTGGTAGCCAATCAAAAGCACTCTTGGTTCCTTGTATCGTGACGTGTTCTGCTTGCGTCTCTAATCATTTTCTGCTTGCGTCTCTCGCCACCTGCTTTGCGTCTCTCGCCACCTTCTGCTTGCGTCTCTCATACTTCCATTTGACGAAGACGTAAAGACGGGCGGGCGGGCGGGCGGACGGACGGACGGTCGGACAGAAAGACGGATGTATGGACGGTAAATCGGACGGACGAACAAAAAAAAACTACAATTAACAAATATATTCCCTTTTTTTCAATCTATTTCAAATGGCTTTAATTTTTTTCTATTATCATCATCATCATCATCATCACCACCATCATCATCATCATCATCACCACCATCATCACCACCACCATCATCTCCGTATTACATGACTCATCACCCTTCACCATCATTCCCTCTTCTTTTTCTCCTTAGTTACTGTCTATTTCCTCTCTCTCTTTTGTCATCTTATCTACTAACTATCTCTCTCTCTCTCTCTCTCTCTCTCTCTCTCTCTCTCTCTCAGACAACAAGCCGAGTAAAAATCGTGTCAGTTTATTACGAAATAATATACCTGTTAATTAATTACCTGTAGCTGATTACCTAAGATGTGTGTGTGTGTGAGGAAAATTACGTGTGCTAGTCTTTTCCGTCCGTCCGTCCTTGTGTGTTCGTACGTAAGTTTCCCCATGCGTCCGTCCGTCATGGGTTGGCAACAGGTGGTCATGGGCTGGCAACAGGTGGTCATGGGCTGGCAACAGGTGGTCATAGGCTGGCAACAGGTGGTCATAGGCTGGCAACAGGTGGTCATGGGCTGGCAACAAGTCGTCACAAAGACACTTAGTTCATGTCACGTATCTCTTATTTAATTGTTCACAACCACAAAGCCATTTACATAACAACAACAACAAACAAACAAACTACAACAGCTGATTGCCTTTGTCCCTTTAAACTCCACCGCACAACCTGGAACCAACACCCACCATCACCACTACACAACCTTGATCTAATAACACTACCAACCACAACACAAGCTGGAAATATCACCACCACCACTACACAACCTCTATCTAACATCACTATCACCAATGTACAACCTGTCGTCACACACACACTTTGATGCAACATTTAAGTCATCATTATAGGTAATTTCAGATGTTGCACCTCCGCTCCCCTGCAACACCACGTCAACAATGCAATACAGGCGTTGATGTAATGAAAGCCAATAGGACGGAGGGGGGAGGTTACGCCAGCCTGAGCATTCAACAGTGCTTGGCGTAAGGATGGTAGGCTCATGGGAGTTACTCAAGACAAGGGGGGTGAGAGGACAACAGAGAAGAAAGAGGGGAATGAGAGGACAACAGAAGGATGCAGAGGACAACAGGAGGAGCATGAGGACAACAGAGGACAACAACAGGAGGAGGAGGACAACAGGAGGAGGAGGAGGAGGATGAAAGGACAATAGAGGACAACAGGACAACATAGAAGGATGCAGAGGACAACAGAGGAAAACAGGAGGAGGAGGATGATGATGGGGCAACAGAGGACAACAGGAGGAGGAGGATGAGAGGACAACAGAGGAAAACAGGAGGAGGAGGATAAGAGGACAACAGGAGTGAGGAGGATGAGAGGACAACAGGAGGAGGAGGAGGATGAGAGGACAACAGGAGGAGGAGGAGGATGGGGCAGGCATTATCTCTTGAGTGGCACAGACCGGATGCGACTCTCACTTAACCTCCTCCTCCAACCACCACTTTTTGGTCCCTCTCCCTCATCTCTCTCCCTCCCTCATATTTCTCCCTTTCTTCGTCTCCCTCATTCCTCCCAAACCCTTTCCTCGCCTTCCTTCTTCCCTCACTCCCTCATTCATCTCTCTTCCTACCTCCCTTTTTCCCTCCTGCCTTCCTCTCCCTATACTTCCCTCCTCCCTCCCTCTCCCTACTTTCCCCTCTTCCTATCTCCTTCTCCCTACCTCACCCCCCTCCCTCATCTCACATCTCATTATCATTACTGGGAAATAGCATCACCATCATTATTATACATCATTATCACCATCATTATCATTCCCATCATCATCATTATATTTACAACTACCAATTATCACAACTCGTACAAACGGGTCATTACTCAAGCAAATATTACAAGAATTTATTATAAACTAAACATTCTTCAGTACAACTTAATGTTCATTCACACATTCATTCATTCACACATTCATTCATTCACACATTCATACTCACTCATTCATTCTCACTCATTCATTCATTCACTCATTCATACTCACTCATTCATTCATATTTACATTAGTTTTACTTAGGTCGTTCATTTACCTAACTTGACTTAATCTAACCTAACCCGACTTAATCTAACCTCCATTTACAGTCTTCAGGATGTCTACTGTGGCCTAATTAACCCCAAGACAGAGAGACAGAAAAATAAAGACAGAAAGGTAAGCAAGAAAGATAAATAATGACACACACACACACATTACGCTTCTGTTACTGACGTGCTTCTGTTGATGTTTACTGTTATAATTGCTACTGCTGCTAATTGCTACTTTTGCAGAGAGAGAGAGAGAGAGAGAGAGAGAGAGAGAGAGAGAGAGAGAGAGAGAGAGAGAGAGAGAGAGACTCGCAAACAAGACGAAAATGTCAACAAGTCATGAAAATATACATACTGTACAGAACCTCACCCACCACCTCTCACCCCTTCACAGCCTACCACAGACTTCTACAACCCACCGTACACCTCCAAAGCCCACCACAACCCACCGCAGACCTCTACAGCCCACCACAGACCTCTAAGACCCACCACACACCTCCACAACCCACCACACACCTCCACAACCCACCACACACCTCCACAGCCTACCCCACACCTCCACAACCCACCACACACCTCCACAACCCACCACACACCTCCACAACCCACCACACACCTCCACAACCCACCACACACCTCCACAACCCACCACTTTCCCCACAGACCCCCCACACACCTCCACAGACCCCCCACACTAAACTGACTTGACCAAACTGGACTACACACAAGGACTTGACTGAACTTGCCGCCCGAGGACCTCACAAGGGACCTGTTGGAATGACCTGAGCTCCCTCGCAGCTGACCTGGGTTGACCTCCTCCCTCTCCTTTGTCTCTGCGGCATGACTCTCCCCTCCGCTATCCCCCCTCACCCCTCCTCTGCCCCCGTGTCCGGCTTTACCTGTCTTGACCTGCCCTTACCCCCCCCCCCCCCCCGCCTCCTTCTGCCAGTCCCTCTTACTTGACGCAATCCTCAAAGTCTTCCCCCAAAACCAGTGCTTGATTACGACGAAGAACGGTACACCACACCACACCATCCATCATACTACACTACACCACACTACACCACACCACACTACACTATCCATCATACTACACTACACTACACCACACCACACTACACTATCCATCAAACTACACTACGCTATCCATCATACTACAGTACACTACACTATCCATCATACTACACCACACTACACCACACTACACCACACTACACCACACCACACTACACCACACTGCACCACACTACACTACACTACACCACACTACACTATCCATCATACTACACTACACTACACTCCTACACCACACTACACTAGGGTAATTAATCTTCAGGTGATCCCAATACGATATAAGAGAACAATAAAAAATACAACACTACAAAATACAATAGATTACAATACAATACAGAAAGGTACTCATAATACAGTACAGGAATACAGAGGTAATCCATCAGACAATCGGTGATATTTGTGATAATTCAGTTATGACGACAAGAGGACCTTTTTACCTATTATATAGTGAGTCTCCACACACCTGTAGCTGAACACTTATTGTTATTGTCTTTCAGGTGTTTAAAAGTCATGTTAGATGCTTGTTAACCCTTGAGAGAGAGAGAGAGAGAGAGAGAGAGAGAGAGAGAGAGAGAGAGAGGAGACCCCTAGTAGCGTTTTTAGACCCATTTAGTATATAGAGGGGATCAGGCAGGTGTTTCCTCTGTTCACCTTCCCTCACCTGTACTACCCCACCCTCTCGTACACTTCCCACGCCCATTCCCCTCACCCACCCCCATCATTGTCAACCCCCCACCTCCTTCCCTCCCTGCCTCAAACTCCCTGTAAACGCGCGCGCACACACGCACACGCACACACACACTGGCTTGAACTTATCACTTAAATGTGAAAACTGTAACAATGACTTTACCCTATTCATAGTAGTCCGTCCCTCCCTCCCTCCTTCCTTCCTTCTTTTTTCCTTCCTCCTTCGCTCAATCCTTCCCTTGTTCTTTCCTTCACCCTTCCCGTCCCCTTTTCCTATATACCTTCCTTCTCCCCCCTTCATCTTTCCTCCCCTCCCTCTCTCCTTCTTCCTCCTCCTCCTCCTTTCCTCTCTCCTTCTCCCCACCCCCTTTCCTTCCTTCCCTCCTTCCTTCCCTCAACTAACTAGTCAACAGACAGCCATTAACACTACGTAACTATTTGTTGCTGCGGTTACCCACTTCCGACCTATGGCTGCTGTTGCTGTTATTGTTACTGCTGTTTTCGTGGCCTTTCAGCAGCTGCAACACAATACTGGAGCAGTTGGTAGTGCCTCAAACACCACGGTACAATTGGCGTTAAAAGGTTAAATAAAACTCACTATAACTTCAATGTGGGTACTAAAAGGCTTGACCTGTGTATAGGGTTTAGTGTTCATGAGACCCCATTAAACACTACTCAGAAGACGTCATTAAATGTTACTTATAAGACCCCATTAACAATTATTACCCACTCTTGCGTTTAACACTTGACTCCTACGAAATTTATATTTTTTTCATTACTCATCACAAACATTATTACTTACACGATCTGAATTATAAAAAAAATATATATATCCTAGCGAACTCGTAGCAATGGTTTGGAAATAAGAGTAGTGGATTGGTGGATTAATGATCAAACATCATCATTAACTCGAACACGCTGGGTAGCTTCAAATATAGGTTGGATGGATATATGAGCGATAGGGGTTGGGTGTAAACGGGACTGTATGGGTCAATAGGCTGGCTGTAGTTTCCTTCGTTCTTATGTTCTGATATTCAAACACACCGTGGATGAACTGCTCTATAATAATAATAGTAATAGTAACAATAATAATAATAATAATAATAATAATAGTAACAATAATAATAATAATAATGATAAAAACAATAATAATAATAATAATAATAATAACAAAAATAATAATAATGATAATAATAATAATAACACACACATGCACAAACACACACATCAAGGACACCTGCCACAGATGTTCCAGGTATAATGTATACAACTCCCCCCCCCCCCCATACTCCAGCCGTCCATATTGGCCCCAACGTCCATACACGCCCAGTATGTATGTACAGTATATTCTGGACAAAACACATATGGTGTATGGCTGTATGCAGTGTATGAGTATATTTCGTTCTTTGACAAACACCAAACACCTGGCTTAATGGGAGAGAGAGAGAGAGAGAGAGAGAGAGAGAGAGAGAGAGAGAGAGAGAGAATAAATATATTAAAATGTATGCCAGCCGCTACCAGCACCACCAGCCCCAATGAACAGCTGATTACACTAACACCTACCACCATCACTCCCTCTACCACCATCACTCTCACTACCACCACCCCTCTCACTACCACTAACACTACCACCATCACTCCCACTACCACCATCGCTCTCACTACCACCACTCTCACCACAACCATCGCTCTCACTACCACCACCCCTCTCACTACCACCACCCCTCTCACTACCACTATCACTACCACCATCACTCCCACTACCACCCATCACTCTCACTACCACAACCACCACCATCACTCTCACCACCACCATCACTCTCACTACCACCATCACTCTCACTACCACCATCACTCCCACTACCACCATCACTCCCACTACCACCGTCGCTCTCACTACCACCATCACTCTCACTACCACTATCACTACCACCATCACTCCCACTACCACCATCACTCTCACTACCACTACCCCTCTCACTACCACCACCCCTCTCACTACCACCATCACTCTCACTACCACCATCACTCTCACTACCACCACCCCTCTCACTACCACCACCCCTCTCACTACCACCATCACTCTCACTACCACCACCCCTCTCACTACCACCACCCCTCTCACTACCACCATCACTCTCACTACCACCACCCCTCTCACTCCCACCATCACTCTCACTACCACCATCACTCCCACCACCACCATCACTCACTCAGCCACCACCCCCTCACTACCACCACCCTTCTCACTACCACCATCACTCTCACTACAACCATCACTCCCACCACCACCATCACTCTCACTACCACCACCACTCTCACTACCACCACCCTCTCACTACCACCATCACTCTCACTACCACCATCACTCCCACCACCACCATCACTCTCACTACCACCACCACTCTCACTACCACCACCCTCTCACTACCACCATCACTCTCACTACAACCATCACTCCCACCACCACCATCACTCTCACTACCACCACCACTCTCACTACCACCACCCCTCTCACTACCACCGTCACTCTCACTACCACCATCACTCTCACTACCACCACCACTCTCACTACCACCACCCCTCTCACCACCACCATCACTCTCACTACCACCACCCCTCTCACTACCACCATCACTCTCACTACCACCATCACTCTCACTACCACCATCACTCACTCAACCACTATTATTGTCTCGAACTACCACCATCTTTTTTGTCATTGGTGGTGGTAGTAGTGGGTGGTGGTAGGTAGTGGGTAATGGTGGTAATTGTGGTAGTCGTGGGTGGTGGTGGCAGCGGTGGTGGTAATGGTGGTAGATTGAGGTTATGTCCACATATGTGTCTCTCCCTCACACACACCTACACCTAACACCTGTGGAAGCCAGTAATCAATACAGGTGTGTGTGTGGGGGGGGGGGGTGGGAGGAGAGAAAGAGAAAGGAGAGAAAGAGAAAGGAGAGAAAGAGAAAGGAGAGAAAGAGAAAGGAGAGAAAGAGAAGAAAAAATAGGATTGGAAGGCGAGAAGAAAGATAAGAGGGGAAAGTGGCGGAGGGGGGCAACAAAGAGAAGATAAAAGGAGAAAGGGAGGAAGAGGAGAAGGGGATGAGAATAAGAAGAGAACAAGAAACTAGGAGAAGGATGATTTGGAAAGGGAAGGGGAGGGGGGGGAGAGGGGGGGAGGGGCGGGGGAAGGGCACTGCATTTACAACAACAACAACAAGATCTGTACTAACTATCCACCAACAACCATCACACACACACACACACACACCATTCTATCCATCCCATACATAGAACACCACACTCTCTCTCCCGTGCACCATAAAAAACAATCACACACACATCACCATGCTACCACCATAGATATAGCACCATCATACACACTGTCATACATTACCATACACTCTCCTACCACCATACACTTCCACCATACAGCACCACCATACTCTCTCCCACCATACATCACCATACACACACCTGCTTTGGGTAACACCTGAGTAGTGTATAGATAATGATCACTTGAGGGCTATTATTACCGACAGACAGACTAGGATGGGGGAGAGATGGGGGGAGGAGGGGGTTGATTATCCCAACAGTTACTATCCACTCACTAACCAGTCAGTACCCAGTCACTCCTTCATTAACCACTTATTCATTATTTAGTTATCGCGTGATTTTACAGTTAATTAATTAATCACCATTTATTGAGCGTAAACAGTCACTTACCAGTCACTACCCAGTTAGTAAACATTCATTAACCAGTCACCCATTCTCTAACCAGTCACTACCACCACTCCTAAACACCCAACAGTCACAGCCAACTAACGAGACAGTCTAAAAGTACAGATCCTTTTACACAACCCACAAGAGTCCTACAAATCCTACGGTTCTCTATATTCAGGTTTCATAAACGCCTCTAAGTGTGTTGGTATCCTACTCCTATAAGGGGTTCAATTCCTTATAGTTTAATTTGTTTTTTCTCTTCTAACTGGTCTGACTGACTCACTTAAGACCTCATGTAAAGATTGATTTTTAAATGTCTATTATTATTATTATTATTATTATTGTTCTTGTTATTATTGTTGTTATTGTTGTTATAAATGTTATTATTGTTGTTATTATTATTATTATTATCTTGAAGTTAGTTATCAGATTTTATCAGTCTCTGGTTTAACCCAACACTAAAAAAAAAAATAAGTTTCCTCTCTGGCATGACAAGTGGGCTAGGGGTCATGTGATGCGCGCGGACTAGGGCATGACTCGTAACTACACACGCAATACGGGATCTGGGACACCCACTATCCACAATTTGGTCAATGACGCTGCGTGAGGGAAACCCCGTCTAGTATTATAACGAAGAGCAACGTCATACACAACAACGCGTATATGATAACAATTCCAAACAATACATCAGGTCGGACATCCCTGGCGGGCGGAAACGAGTGGGGAAGTTGGTAGCGATGATGGTACAGTGGCAGTGAGGTGAGTGTTGCTGGCGTCACTCTGGCACCCCTCACCTGTAAGTCCCCCACCACCCTTCCCCCTCCCTCCCCCCCTCAAGCCCTCACCCGCCCATTTCCTCCCTACCAGCCCCCATCCTGACACCCTACCTTTCCTTCCTCACCCCTATCCTTCACAGCCCATCATCACCTACCGCTACACCTACACCACCTACACCTTTTGATTCACTCCTTAGCACTGAACACCCTACTAAGCCTTGCCTCAACACTTACCTATATGACACTTAATCCACCACATCCCTCCACACACTCCCTCACCTACGACCAAAACTCTACTCAACACTCCAAATTTCCATCTAATCGCTACAGACAGCTACGCCATACAAGAAATGTAATAATATTTACTCTCAAATCTCAGAGAACCTCATCTATTGACACAGTTTCCGTCTGAGCATAACGAAAACTAACTAATATGTGAGTGTGCGACTACAGGAAGTCACAGACAAAGTACTGACTCAGTGTTTGCTACCTTGAAGGAATACCGAATCAGTGTAACGGTTAAATAAATATAATAATGGTTGTCCCTCGCGATCGAAGATGCTGGCCATATATAAGGCCACCTGGGCGTGAATTTGTTTAAGGTGTAGAAGCTGTCGCCTGCACAACAACCACACTCTGAGTTAACCAGATGTATGGCCCAGTGTCAAGGAATAGCTCCGAGAAGACCGGACAACTCGCCAACTGCACTAGTTAACCCTTACCCCGGAACACGATCCGCAAATTGATTAACATCCAGGTTTCCAGTTACTTTCTGGGTAGACAGAGGCAAATGGCGTAAAGAAACTTACCCATAGTTTCACCATGCCTGGGGATCGAACCTGGGTCCGCTCGCTTGCGAGGCGAGCATGCTGACCATTACACGCTTAAATACACAGACCTGCCAGACAGACAGACAAACACCCATAACACAGACACGCTACGAGAAGGTAGATGAGGGAGGGGGCGAAGAGGGAGGGGACGGAGAGGGAGGGGGGTAGAGGGGGGGAGAGGGAGGGGGGTAGAGGGGGGGAGAGGGAGGGGGGTAGAGGGAGAGGGAGGGAGGTTTACTCGTACGTCTCATGGGCGAACGAATTATGTTGCGTTTCTGAGTTGCTGGTAGTGGTGGCGGTGATGTGAACGACCCCGCCTTCACAGCTGACACCACGACACCTGTTACACGCTGCCTCGCTCCTCACTCCTGCACATACACACACACCAATTAACACCACCACTTATGCTAGTCTGGTTGACATCACACTGACATCTCACACACCACCCCTGTTCAACCATCTCCCTCCCCTTACTCCTCCTATTCCACTCTCCCCTCTTCTTTCACCCCCTCTCCTTCCTCCTCCCTTTTCCCTGGTTCTGCCATCTCCTCCCCCCCCCCACCTCCTTTCACCTCCTAAATAAAAATTCACCTCGTTTGCGTCGGAATGTCATGACAAATTTTTCTCTTAATTACACCGAGGTTTTGGACATGTCAAGTCGTAATCACTGCATGACTCGGCTCCTCCTCCTCGTATAGGACTCTGGGTACCGGGTTTCTTGATGTCTAAAGCAGCGGGTATACCATCACCTTCCCGGATACAACCATGCAGACCCGGGATAATGAGGTGTAACATAATGCATAACTGAGGATTTGGTTTTGGAATTTTTTTTCGTCTGTGTATCAAGTGATGAGATTTTGGTACCCTAGTGCATCCTATATAAAAGAAATATTTTTTTTTCCTTTGTGTATCAAGTGATGAAATTTTGATATTCTTGTCCATCCTATATAAAAAAAACAACGTACTTTTTTTTACTATGTGTAACAAGTGATGAAATTTTGATATTCTTGTCCATCCTAAATAAAAAAACAGCATACTTTTTTTTTTACTATGTGTATCTAGAGACTAAGATTATCGTATTCCAGTCCATCCTATATAAAAACAACGTATTTTTTTCTCCTATGTGTATAAGCTTATATAAGACTTTACACAATTGATGAGGACAATAATAACACGACCAGCGACCTGAACACATACCTGCTCAGGTTAATGATCAGGAATTACGGTCATAAATAAAAGTTTTGACGCTCTAAAAAAAAAGAAAAAAAAAGACAGGAATTAAAATAAAAATCAAGAACATACTTTCGGTAATCTTTCCACCACCACACTATACCACACCACACCACACTACACCACACCATACCACACCACACTACACCATACCACACTAAACCACACCACACTAAACCACACTACACCACACCACACTACACCATAAGGCCACACCACCACAAAACAATAACACCACCACACCCCACCATACCACACTACACCATAAGGCCACACCACCACACCCCACCATACCACCCCAAACGAACTACACCACACCACCACACCACACCTCGCCCTCACAACAAAACGGAAGCGCCTGACAGCACTCCGCCTTTAAGTGTTACTACTCGAGTGCCTTATCGCCCCTAAAGAGTTTATCGGCTGCCGTTATCATAAACAAACTGCCTGATGAACCACACCTCTCCACACCTCTCCCTCTTATCACTGAATACACACCACCACTCAGACAGACAGACAGATCAAAATGGGTAAATACAGACAGACAGACAGACAGACAGGTTTATATCAATCATGAGAGCTGAACTAATACGTCGCCGTTTGTTTACCTCAAGGCATTATGGGAGTTCCATCACACGCCCAAAACTTGATACACACGCGCGCGCACGCGCACGCACACACGCGCACACACACAAATGGTTTCGTCGGGTGAGTTTCAATAAATCGGTGGACATTTGGGGAGATGTTTAAAAGGAAGAGCAAGACGGCCTAAGGATCGGTGTAAGTTGTGTCTGGTGGTGGTGGTGGTGCTGGTGGTGGTGGTAGTAGTGGTGGTGGTGAAGGTAGTGAAGGCAGTGGTGGTGGTGGTGGTGGTAAAGGTAGTGGTGCTGGTGGTGAAGGTAGTAGTGGTGGTGGTGGTGGTGGTGGTGGTAGTGGTAGTGGTGCTGGTGGTGAAGGTAGTAGTAGTAGTGGTAGTGGTAGTGGTGGTAGTGGTAGTAGTGGTGGTGGTGGTGGTGGTGGTGAAGGTAGTAGTGGTGGTAGTGGTGGTGGTAGTGGTGGTGGTAGTGGTGGTGGTGGTAGTGGTGCTGGTGGTGAAGGTAGTAGTGGTGGTGGTGGTGAAGGTAGTGAAGGCAGTGGTGGTGGTGGTGGTGGTGGTAAAGGTAGTAGTGGTGGTGGTGGTGATGCTGGTGGTGGTGGTGGTAGTAGTAATGGTGGTGGTAGTAGTGGTGGTGAAGGTGGTGGCAGTAGTAGTGGTGGTGAAGGTAGTAGTGGTGGTGAAGGTGGTGGCAGGAGTAGTGGTGGTGAAGGTAGTAGTGGTGGCAGTAGTAGTAGTGGTGGTGAAGGTGGTGGCAGTAGTAGTAGTAGTGGTGGTGGTGGTGAAGGTAGTAGTGGTGGTGAAGGTGGTGGCAGTAGTAGTAGTGGTGGTGGTGAAGGTAGTAGTGGTGGTGGTGAAGGTAGTAGTGGTGGTGAAGGTAGTAGTGGTGGTGGTGAAGGTAGTGGTGGTGGCGGGGGCGATGGCCTGGCCTTGACGGATACCAGCCTCTCTTGTTCTTGTTTATGTTGTGTGTGTGTGTGTGTGTGTGTGTGTGTGTGTTAAACATACTAAAAATGCACGCATATTCATTCACATACACACTAGCTAACCATCCCAACACACACACACACGCCAGCCTATGCACACAACAATAAGTACTTACCCACACACTCAACTCCACACTGTCCAACACACCCACCCTTCTACACACACACACACACACATACACACACACCAGTTAAGCGAGAGATTAAGGCTCCCGTCACCAACATCGGGTCACCAGCCAGACGCAGCAAAGGTCACTGTACCTCTGCACCAAAGAGGTTACAGGTTAAACGGACCCCATTCCCAATAGGCCCCAACGTAACCAAACCATTAGAATTAGGCTCCTTTACGACCAGGGCCCATTAAGACACGAGACCAAGGAGAATGAAGCCCTGAAGTTTGGGATAAAATCTGGACCTGGGAAGATTGGGAAGGGACCATTCGACTAGTCACCCATGGAAGAGTAAGTCCACATCGACTCTTTTGGGGACTAAGTAAACAACAGGTGTTCCTCGGCAGGTTGTCACAGGGTCCTCATAATGGCGTCTTACAGCTGCTTGACAAGTGGAGCCTCGAGAGTCGGGCGGTGTGCAGGGTGGTGCTAAGAGGCGAGTGTTTTGGGGGGGTGTGAGTGGTGGTGATAAACTAAGGAGTAGAGAACGAAAGAGTAGTGAGTGGAGGAGGAGGAGAATAAAGGAGTGTAGGAGGAGGAGAATAAAGGAGTGTAGGAGAGTGGCGAGTAGGCGGGTAGTGTAGCGTGGTGATGACTGGATGAACAAGTGGCCTGGCCAGTCACCTTTCATATAGCCTCTGGGGCCCCCCCTGTTGTTGCTGCTGCTGCTGCTGTCCCTCCTTCTACTCCTTCTGCTGTTGCTGTTCCTCCTTACCCTTCTCCTGCTCATGCTCCAGCAGTGGTTCAAGAATGCCAGCTCGGTAACACAAACAAGAGACAGCAGCCACTCTGGGTGTTCTACGCCCTAAACTAACCACAACACAACTTTGGACCAGCTGAACAAGACATAATTTTCACAACTACAACGAAACACAAGGAAACATGGAGAGATGAGAGAGACGAAGAAGAGAGAAGAAAAGAGGGAGGTGAGGGGGGAGGCAATAGGGGAGGAGGCAATGGGGGGGGGGGGGCCAAAAGAGGGATGGGATATGGGAGGTGGAAACGAATGAGTGTAATGGAAAACAATGATAACTAGATAAACAGAGAGACAGACTGGGCGTGGTGCTAGGGCCGTGGGGGGGGGGGGAGGGGGAGGTTGTTCCTATTGTCCTCTACCTCTCCCTCAACCCCTTCCTCCCATCCCCTTCATCCTATTCTCCCTTCAACACCCTTATTTGCATCCTTTCCCCTCCTCCTCTCATTCTCCCCCACCATGTCTTCCCCTCCACCTCCCCTGCCAACCAATACCACCTCGATACCCATCAATCAACTGCATTCCATATAAATAATCAAGTAATCAACCATCATTCCCCTTCACTTACCCCCTTCCGTACCTCCTACACCCCTTCCCCTACCACCTACCCCCTTCCGTACCTCCTACACCCCTTCCCCTACCACCTACCCCCTTCCATACCTCCTACACCCCTTCCCCTACCACCTACCCCCTTCCCCTACCCCCTATCCCCCCCCCCACAGGTATTCAACATCCTCCTTGGGACACGAATGCACGAATGAATGGAATAAAAAATAAATCAAGCGCTCAACCACAACAATGGCCTCCAGCAACCACCCCCCCCCTGTTACCCCACTACCCCCTCCCCTCCTACACCCCTCCACCGTCCCTTCTACACCCCCACCACCCCCACCGTCCCTCCTACACCCCCACCGTCCCTCCTACACCCCCACCACCCCTCCTACACCCCCACCGCCCCTCCTACACCCCCACCACCCCTCCTACACCCCCACCGCCCCTCCTACACCCCCACCGCCCCTCCTACACCCCCACCTCTACCTTACCTCCACACATTTCCCCCCTTCCAAAAAAATCCTTCCCCCCTTCCTTCCTACCTCCTCCCCTCCCCCTTCGCACCTACACAATGGTGACCTCCACTACACGGCACAGCAATAACGCAAAAAACTCCAACACTGGCTTCCTCCCCCCTCCCCCCTCTTCTTTCTCTCCCCCTTCCCCAACTCCCTTCCTCCTTCTTTCTCTCCCCGTTTCCCCTCCCTCCCCTTCTTTCCTCTTCCCCCAACTCCCCTCCTCCTTCCTTCTCTCTCCCTCCCCCCCTACCGCCAGACCCCCTTCACTATTACGTAAGTGGTGGCCCGAAGCTCAACATTAACTGGAGTGATTGGAACCTAGACCAATCACCTGCCAGGATTTAATACCAATCACCACACACACAAAGAAATACACCAATCAACACACACACACACACACACACAGAAATACACCAATCACCGCACAAAGAAATACACCAACCACAAGACTGCAATTTATACACGCACACACCCATGAGATACACGATGCATTATACACACACATTCAACCTTATAATACAGCTTCATTCCTCTTAGCTGATCTTATTGTACAGCAGAACTCAAAAACAGAATTAACAACAACAACGGCAACACCAACGACAGCAACAAAAACGGCAACAACAACAACATCAGTAAATACAACGACAACAGTAGTACTAACAACAACACGAATAATAATAATAACAATAATAATAATAATAATAATAATAATAATATCACAACAACCATAATCAAAATAATAATAAATAATAACATAAATAATAACGCTAATATAGACCATGATAATAACAATAACTTCGCCTCAAACTATCAATTAACTCCCAGGAGGCTACGACCACCACCACCCCCCACCTGCCCTGCCACCCACCTACCCTGCCATCCACCTACTCTGCCACACACCTAACCTACCACCCGGGTATCCACCACCACACCCTGTCATCCACCTACCCTGCCAGTCACCCAGAGAGCCACTTACCCTGCCAGTCCCCACCTGCCCTGCTAGCCACCCAGCCCCCACCTACCCTGTCAAGTCACCCATCATTGCCGAGTCGAAGAAAAAATATCAGTTTCTCTGGACAGGACACCGGAAACTCTGGCGTTCTTGTGGCCCGCCACTGGCCTCTCTTAATCATCTGGACGGCGCGCGGGAACACACACACACACTTATAGACGGAGTCACGCTTAAGCAAACAGCTCCTTACTGCAGGGGACAAAGTTAGTGATTCGTGCCCCACAAACTCTACTCTCATACACATACACACATATATATATATATATATATATATATATATATATATATATATATATATATATATACAGTGCTGATATGTAGATATAGTGACGTACGCAGATACTCCCACCCTTGCTCAATTACTCCATTCAAACACACAATCACTCATGCGTTGTGCGCACGAAAGCAACACACACACTCTTACTCAACCCCCCCCCCCCACCACACACGGAGGTAGGGGATGGGGGAAGGAGACACCCCCCCCCACACACGGAGGTAGGGGAGGGGGGAAGGAGACCCCCCCCACACACGGAGGTAGGGGAGGGGGGAAGGAGACAACCCCCCCACACACACGGAGGTAGGGGAGGGGGGAAGGAGACCCCCCCCCACACACACGGAGGTAGGGGAGGGGGGAAGGAGACCCCCCACACACACGGAGGTAGGGGAGGGGGGAAGGAGACACCCCCCCCCCCCCCAAGCAGGGCAGATGGCGAAGACAGCTGCTAGGAGCCAGACTGATCACAAGACGAGGACGAATTCCCTCCCTCACCAGGCTCCTTCCATCCTTCCCTCACCAGGCTCACTCCCTCCTTCCTTCCTTCACTAAGCTCACTCCTTCCTTCCTTCCCTTACTAAGCTCACTCCTTCCTTCCCTCACCAACCTCCTTCCCTCCCTCACCAGCCTCACTCTGAAACATCGATACAACCAAACCTGGAAATCTTATACTCACTTTTGGCTTCATTTACCGTAGACTAAATTCCTCATCATCTACTAACTACTCTACCACAATTCCTCATCATCTACTAACTACTCTACTACAATTCCTCATCATCTACTAACCAATCTACCACAATTCCTCATCATCTACTAACTACTCTACTACAATTCCTCATCATCTACTAACTACTCTACCACAATTCCTCATCATCAACTAACTACTCTACCACAATTCCTCATCATCTACTAACTACTCTACCACAATTCCTCATCATCTACTAACTACTCTACTACAATTCCTCATCATCTACTAACTACTCTACCACAATTCCTCATCATCTTCTAACTACTTTACCACAATTCCTCATCATCTACTAACCAATCTACTACAATTCCTCATCATCTAATAACCAATCTACCACAATTCCTCATCATCTACTAACCAATCTACCACAATTCCTCATCATCAACTAACTACTCTACCACAATTCCTCATCATCTACTAACCAATCTACCACAATTCCTCATCATCTACTAACCACTCTACTACAATTCCTCATCATCTACTAACCAATCTACCACAATTCCTCATCAAATACTAACCACTCCACCATTCTTGGATATTTTTTGGTAATTTTCATCCACTGTTAATATTTTCTGCTTCTATAACTGTACGAGTCTTTGTCTTTCACTCTGTTCTATTCACCTCTTGCTGAAGCCTTTGTCAGGTAGCCTATGTGGTTTGGTCAGTTAGATGGCGCTATTGTATTTGTAAACAATGAGAAAGTTTCCATATGCTGTTACAAAGATGGCATCTCTACCTACAGCTGCTACACTTACAACGTCATCATTTAACCAACGTAATGATCCGTTTGTCTTAACCATCGTCTCCGAGATAAATATTATGTCTTTGAAGAGTTACGTCACTCAGCTGGTGGCCACAACTCTTACTACAAGACTCAAGTTCCTGAAACACTTGACTAATCACAGCGTCCGAAGCTTGAGCTTTATGAACCAACATTATATTCTAGGTAAAGTGAGGAGAAGAGGCTGGGTGAGAGAACACGTGGTTCACCCGAGGAGGTGTTCACAGCCACAGACCAGCTGAGAGAAAGACACTAACAGAGAGAGAGAGAGAGAGAGAATAGATTGTTGCCACGAGGAGCACCTCCTGCTTGGGAGAGAAGGAAGAGCACGTGGTGTGGGTCTGGTGGTCAAGGTTACAGGGCTGGAGCAGCTGCTGGTGGGTACGTGTCTCCGCCCGACCCTGGGGGCCTCTACACACCTTCACCAAACTCTAGGAATTGTTCAAGTCCTCCTCTATTATCCCCTCTTTAACACTGAAGCTCTGATAATGGCCACGTGAGAATAAACAACTCTATGGCAGTACACGGTGAAAATAAACCCAGTTAAACTAAGGCATTACACGGTGACAACAAACCCATTACAACGTAGAAGAAGGAACGGAGTAATTGCGGGGACGAAACAGAAAGGACAACATGCACGCCCCCTGGGGAAGATGGGGGCGGTAAATTAACGATCCAGTAAGGAAGGTGAGGGTAGAGGAGTAACAACAGAGAGGTCGTGGGGGAGACGACGCAACTTACCCACCTAGGTGAGTACCAGTATACGGGTAGATAAACATCTCAACTCTACCAGTACAGTACAATCTATCTACGCATGATCTGTACACCTCCACCTGCAAACTTTTCCTGTACACTCTACTTGTACACTCCTGGCTCCTCAACTAAGTACGTATAATCACCCACGTCTATGTGATGACCCCTTTAACGACATTAAAACCTATACCAATAATTAATCTTATAACAAACAATAAACACAGATAATGAAAGAGAAAAATGCCATAGAAACGAAGAGGAACAGAACACACATAAGAACATAAGAACATAAGAATGGAGGAAACTGCAGCGGGCCTATTGGCCCATACTGGGCAGTCCCGTTTACACCCAACCCCTATTGCTCATATGAGCATCCAACCTATGTTTGAAGCAATTCAGCGTATTCGAGTTAATGATGATATTTGGTAACTTGTTCCATTCATCCACTACTCTGTTTCCAAACCAGTGTTTACCTATTTCACGCCTAAATCTAAATTTGTCCAATTTAAAACCATTGTTACGAGTTCGCTCCTGGTTGGATAATTTGAGTACCTTTGTAATGTCCCCTTTGTTTAGCCCTGCCTTCCATTTATACACCTCTATCAGGTCGCCCTCGCTCTACGTCTCTCAAGGGAGTGCAAATTAAGATGCTTTAACCTGTCTCTATACTCAAGGTTCCTGATACCCGGGATTAGTCTTGTCATTCTCCTCTGGATTCTTTCCAAGGATTCTATATCCATTCTGTAATACGGTGACCAGAACTGGACTGCGTAATCCAGGTGTGGTCTCACAAGAGCAAGATACAGTTTTAGGATGACCTCGCTAGTCTTGTAACTAACACTCCTTTGTATGAACCCAAGTACTTTATTAGCCTTGTTACGAGCAAAAACACATTGTTTACTTGGCTTAAGGTTCCTACTTATCATTACTCCTAAATCTCTCTCGCAGTCGGATTTCTCTATGGCATCGTTGTTCATCTGGTATCTGGTTTCCCTGTTTACATTCCCTATACTGAGTACTTTACATTTGTCAATGTTGAATTTCATCTGCCATTTTTCAGACCATTCGAAAAATTTGTTTAGATCCTCCTGTAGTTTTGCCGAGTCCTCGTCAGATTTGATAACACGTCCTATTTTAGTATCATCAGCAAATTTACTTATGTTGCTGTCTATGCCGATATCTATGTCGTTTATGTATATAATAAACAATAATGGTCCAAGTACTGAGCCTTGGGGAACTCCACTTGTGACGTTGCTCCAATGGGACTTAGTGCCGTTAATGCTCACTCGCTGTTTCCTGTCCTGTAACCACGCCCTAATCCATTTAAGGATGTCACCTTTGATGCCATGAGCTTCTACCTTTCTAATTAGTCTTTCGTGGGGTACTCTGTCGAAGGCTTTGCTAAAGTCGAGATATACCACATCATAATTGTGCCCCTCGTCCACTGATTCGAAAACTGATGAAAAGAATGTTAATAGATTAGTTAGGCAAGAACGTCCGCTTGTGAAGCCATGCTGGGAATCATTGATCAATCTGTGCTTCTCCAGGTGATTTCGAATAGAGTTTGAAATGATTGCTTCCAGTAATTTGCCTACTATTGATGTTAGACTGATTGGGCGGTAGTTAGAGGATAGTGATCTATCCCCCTTCTTGAAGATCGGTATTACATTCGCTATCCTCCAGGATTCTGGTACTACACCTGTTTTTAAGGACATGTTAAACAACTTTGCTAAGGGCATACTAAGCTCTTCCTTACATTCCTTTAATACTCTGGCAAATATCTCATCGGGACCAGGTGACTTATTAGGCTTTAGTTTGTCTATTTGCTTACTAACATCGTTACTAGTCACTACTATCTCACTTAATTTGTTTTCTTCACTATCTCTGAATAGAGTCGGTGCCTCGGGTATCATGTTTAAATTTTCGCTGGTGAAAACTGTTGAAAAATATTTATTCAAATTATTGCTCATTTCTCCGTCGTTATCAGTGAGCTCGCCGGAGTCTGACCGTATTGGTCCAATCTTTTCTCGTGTTTTAGTTTGGTACATTTGGTAGAATCCTTTGGGGTTTGTCTTTGCCTCCCTTGCTATCCTTACCTCATTATTCCTCTTTGCTTTCCTTATCTCGGTTTTAACCCTACTCGCCAATACCCTATAATAGTCCCGGAGGTGAATTTCGCCACGATTTATCCTTCTACCTATAGCCTTCCTTTGGCCAATGATGTTCTTTAAATAATTATTTATCCATTTAGGGTCATTGTTGTTTGATCTGAGTTTTTTGTATGGTATGTTCTGCCTTTGTGCATTAAGTAACTCACTATTTAAATTGTCGTGGAACTCGGCAATCTCAGATCTCGTTATCAGGTCGGTGTCATCTGTCAGGTTCACGGCCAAGCGCGACACCCCCTCTCTTAGCTGCCTCTTTAAACTGTCAAAGTTTGCCCTTCTGAAATCTGGTACTTTAGTGGAATTTTCCTTACGTCTGCCCTGAAAATCTAACTGGAATCGAATTTCTTTGTGATCGCTGTTTGCAAGTTCGTTCCCTACCTCGACATTGCTAATGAGGTTTTCTCTGTTTGACAAAACTAAATCCAATATATTATTACCCCGTGTGGGTTCGGTTATATGTTGACTTAGGAAACAGTCCTGGATCGTCTCGAGAAAATCCTCTGATTCTGAGTTTCCCGTAAGGTCGGTCCAATCTATTTGGCCAAGGTTAAAGTCGCCTACTATACAGACTTTGTTGTGTATGGAAGCCCTGCGCATTTCATCCCAGATAAGTCGCTCATTGACTCTGTCAAGATTGGGGGGTCTATATATTACTCCTGTGATTAATTTTTCCCGACCGTCGCTTAATTCTATCCAAATTGTTTCTGTATTCCTCTCAGTTTTATTTCCTTATTTATTTCACACTTCAGATTATCCCTAACATAGATTGCTACTCCGCCTCCTTTCCTGGTCTGCCTATCGGTATGGAACAGTTTGTAACCCGCAATTTGGTATTCGACTGGTAATTCACGTGTGTCTAGGTTGATCCATGTTTCAGTGAATGCAATTATATCGATTTCTTCTGTACATACCAAGGCCCTAATATCATCCATTTTGTTTCTCATACTTCTACTGTTCGCGTAATATACATTTAAGTTAGTCGTGTTCTGAGTCCTTCCCTTATCGCGTTTAGTTTTAAACTCCCTGTCTAATTTAGTTATGTCATCATTCCTAACACTATTTCCCTGTAATCTTTCGCCTTGTTTACCCGCTCCCACTGCAGTCTCCTCCACCCCCGTGCCCCTATGTTCTCTTAGCAGTTTAAAGACTTCGATATCTTTTGAACTGCCCCCTCTAGAGCCCCAGCCAGGGTTGCTACTCCATCCCTAGACAGGTGCACCCCATCCCTAGCATAAAGGTCCCTTCTGCCATAGAAGTTGTCCCAGTTGTCAATGAACGAGACGAAACAGCCTCTGGAAGCAAAAGAGGGATTGGAAAAGGTCCCTACACCACCACAAAGGAAAGGAGGGGCGGAGGGGAAAAAGGGGAGAAAAAGGAGGGGAGGTAAAGAAGGGGGGAGGGGGGATACATATATATATATATAGAGAGAGAGAGAAAGAGAGAGAGAGAAAGAAAGAGAGAAAGAGAGGGGAGCGAGGAAGATAATCCCACGGTTCACGGTTCCAGGCCGGATATATGAAGGGAGATGGGAAGGAATTTGACAGTCAGCTGAGTAAACTAAACACTTGAATATACTTCCCAGGATGTAAACCAACAACTGAGTGTAAACAAAACTATCCAGAATAAACAAAAGAAAGAAAGAATAAAAAATGCAAACACCTGACCAAACCCGTGATATAACAGATGGTGTCACTTGTGTTTGTTAAAAGACAGAAAGAAAAAAAAATATTATGTAAGATTTAAATTCGGGGTAAAATATTCCATCTCTCACAAGGTAAACCCCGAAAAAGACACGTAAAGTGAGAATTTGTTTATGGTAGTAGTAGTAGTAAGTAAGTAATAGTGGTAGTAAATAATAGTAATGGTAGTAGTAGTAATAGTAAGTAATAGTAGTAAATAATAGTAATAGTAAGACGTAATACTAATCGTAGTAATAGTAATGGTAGTAGTAAGTAATAGTAGTAAATAGTAATAATAGTAGCATAAGTCGAAGCAGTAGTAATAGCCGAAGCAGTAGCAATAGCAGCAGTAGTAGGAGCAGCAGTAGAAGGTGGTATCCAAGGCGGTGCCCCCCCAAACCCTGGAGTCCGCCAAGGGGAGAGACTGGGGCCGCCTTCAATGGACCCCGAGGCTCTGAGGGTTGAATAGCCAGCCACACAAGGGGAGGTTAGGAAGGGTAAAGGGAGGAAGGGGAGACACGAGGGGACCACATGAATGGGAGGCCAGTAAGGGGAAACCCAAGTGGTATGTAAGAGGTAAGTGTGAACCTGATAGCAGTCGTCACTTAAGAGGGCAGAAGTGGTTGTTTATGCCCCTAAGGTTTCAGTCATTTTCCTCGGGGTTTTATTAAGTATTCTCAAGGTGTTATTAATATTACTTAAAATCTTGGTAATTTATTTCATGGCTTAAAATTTTTTAGGGAGTTCATAAAATTTTATAAAGGTTATATATTTTTTTTTTCCCTAAAGAGCCAAATTTTCTTAATATTTTGTCATGCGTTCTTAAAATATTATTCCGTTTTCTTGGGGATTCGTGGCATATTGTTCTGAAAGTTTTCTAGTCAATATTTTCAAAGTATTATCAAACTCTTACAAGAATAAAGTGTTTTCAAGATTATATAAGTTCTCTCGTGTGTTTTTTTTTTTAATATTCCTAAGGCTATTTTCAATGATTTATAATTATAGTTTATCAAATATTCTTTATTTTTATCCAATGCTCCTCCATTGCTTTTAAGACTGAGTAATGTTCTTTGATTCATCCGCCTCTGGTTTATGTCAAGTCGCCACCAAGGCATCTGTTCACTACAACCAAGTCGATATTCCATCCACACTTATGGGCGTTGTAACGTAAAGAAGAACTACCGGTACAACGCCTTTCAGTGAGGATGCCATCACCATTACCGTCAAAATGAGTCACACTTCACAACTAACTCGCTGCCGTGTTAGGTAAAATGATTACAGCCATGTATACAGGTCTCATGCTATAACAAATAATGAGCTAACGTGTTTTATTTTTTCAGGAAGCACAAACACAATAAATTACAGACAAGAAATGAAAGCAATAAAGCAAGAAAGAAAGAAAAAAGAACCAAATGAATATTATATAACAAGGGCGGGTCCTTGTTTTCGGCACAGGCTCTCAACACCCATCACTCCACCACCACACAACAACGTCTCCGCCATCGTTATTTCAACCAGTTAATCGCTACCCATCTGCCGAAACTTCCCAATCACGTGGATCCGACACAGTAACGAGAGCAAGTGAAGCGGTCTAGTATCTTGTAAGACGCGAGATACATCTTCAAGTTTACCTACGGGATTCCTGAGGGAGGGTACCCCTGCTTTAGTATCCGCCACAATAATTACCGGGCGCCGTAAAACTGCTGTAAAATACGGCTTAATTAGGCCCTAAGCCTCAAACCACAAGGCTCTTCCACAAAAGCCGCCAATAAAGTTCCGTAACTAAATCATTAGCACGTTGCCATTTCCCGAAACCATCTAAAAAAAAAAGTGAATTACAATCATCGTTCAAGTTGGTAGCCCTGACAGCGTTGTCGGCAGATGGTAAATACGAGTTGCCAAATGTGTGAAGAATAAACTTCGTATTTGAATAGAGTAAGTTTACTCATAACTTTATAATCATTCTCCACAGTGGAAGAAAGATCCTCTAATAATGATCCCGGGTTCTCCAAGACCAACGACACACACCGAGCGAATGAAGACAAATCCCAGAACGAAACAGCTCGCTGGGTGTACCAAGTCTGCCGGCGGCGGCCATGGTGGATGCGTACTGACAAGAGCGGAGGACCGAGCAACGTTTATTGTGTCACGAGGACCACCGTGCACTGTAACAACGTAAACAAACGACCAAGAAACGTTTTACAATTCCACAATCACTTCCTGGGCTTAGGTCTCGGTTTTCCAAGTGTGACGTCATCATGCACTAATGCGAGGTGAACTTAACGGCGAAGGTAAGATTTAACAAACTCATCACAGAGAACAATAAGATCAAGTCCACAACCAGACAATAAAAAAAAATACAATAAATCAACCAAAGTTACAACCAAAATCCAAAATAAGTAAATGAATTAGCTAATTATATTACTAAAAGAAAAACTCATCACCACCATCATCATCCTCCTCCCCACATCTCACACAACACACACACGAGATAAGGGAGACAAGACTGAGCTGAGCTGAGCTGAGCCTTTTACCGGACAGACACGAGAGACTTCAATGAACAGGAGGAAGTTATCAGGTCCCTCCCTCCCCTCCCCCACGACCACAACACAACAGTACTGGACTTTTAATAAGGAGCGTCTCAAGACCAACAGAACTTTAACCAAGACCCCTCAAACTCAGGAACACTTAAAACGATTCGATAATTATTCTTCTGAGATAAGTGAAATTTTAATCCACATTCTACTAGACGACTAAAAATTTAACCCAGATTTTTTTACCAAGATGAAATTATAATGTAGATTTTTCTTAAGACAATTCAATTTTGTAATGTAATATTCTCCTAACTAAATCACTCACATTTCTCCCCCAAGACAAAATAAGAATTTCTCAGCCATAAGGATTTTTTTTTACAAGACAACCACAGTTTCTCTTAAGACAAAAATCAAAACAACCAGACTTCTCAAACACAAGGAACAAAACAAAACACCAAAGAAATTATCAACAACTTAAGACAATGTACCAATATTAGAAGGATTCCGAAGATAATTAAAAAACAAAGTTGGCTATTATTTTTTATGGTGGGGAACTATTTTTTGTCTTCAATACTTCAATTTTAATTATAATACTCCAAAGCCTAATGAGCCACATGGTGCTGACGTCATATCATCGTTATAATTACATACCATAAATTACACTCGATGTTATTAATACATTCAGGAAGATGTGTATAAATAAATGTATATAAACAAATCTATATATCTTTGGTAACGAATTTAAAATGGCAGATATAAACAGAACCGGCGGGGCGTGGGGGTCTTCCGTAGGCGATGTGGTCGAGAATCTGTTGAAACCCTATACGAGCATCCACCTTCAGGAGACGCCTGCAGCCGCCGCCACCAGAAGACAGGGGAGGTTGCTAAGGCCTAGAATTATACTCTTTAACCCTGGACTTTTACCCTATTATGAAATCTCCCCCTCCCTCCCTCCCCTCCTCCGTCTCTCACCCCTACCTCTCCACACGTCTCCAGCCACCAACTGGCCAGCCATACACTGTTGTCATATCGCTAAAATACGTCTTGAACGTCATTTGCTTATTATTATTCTACCTCAAACAAGCGCTTGGGGTCTGATAGGCATTTACTGTTAGTAATACAAGTTAATGAAGGCTATTGGTCAATGCGGTGTTTGGTAAGGGTAGTGTGTTCGTACCTCTCCCTTCTCTCACACTGGTGCTGGGAAGAGAGAGAGTGAGAGGCTGGTGGTGAAGTTGCGAAACTCTCGTACACTGTATAAGAAATAATTATGAAACAGTGGGTCTCGCTGCTCACCAATACCTTCATAATTTTTGTAATATCCATACAACAATTTTTCATTATTTCCGTCGCCTTTCTCAATATATAAATAAATAAATAACAAGACCGTTTCTCCCTTTACTTCTTCACCAACGCCGCCACCTTTCCCTGTAACGAAACGTCTCGGGGACTAAATAATTTCAACCAATATATCAAATAATAGTTAATTCAGGTCATGAGGTCCGTGTTTCAGCCCCCCAAACCTGACGTACCAGTTTTTGGAAATGGCTTAGATACGCAAATATACTGAAGCCGTCTTGGTTGTACACATGCGCGTTTTCCTTACGGGGCCGTCCCAACCAAACCTTAGCAATGCATGTCAGGGATTCACCTTCGACTTATGGTGGATCTTAGGACATGTAGAATGAAATTAAATTAAAAATAAACATTCGAATTCAAGTTTTTAATGATTGTATTACGATAATGGTAGACTTGTGAATTTTGTATAAATGTGAGTCAAGGGGCGAGGGAGGGAAAACAGAGGCTGAGTTATGAATTACAGAGGGTGAGGGAGGAAACATGGGGTGAGGGAGGAAACATGGGGTGAGGGAGGAAACATGGGGTGAGGGAGGAAGAACAGGGGGTGAGGGAGGAAACACAGGGGGGTGAGGGAGGAAACACAGAGGGTGAGGGAGGAAGAACAGGGGGGGGGGGGTGAGGGAGGGAGAGGATGTAGGCTGCCGACTCACCGACACACTCCGCCCCGCACGAACCTACACAACCACTGGGAGAAAAAACCCAAACAGGATAAACAAAACAAAACCCACGTATTACACAATAGGAAAACGGCGTAAAGACAAAACAAACAACTTCAAACAACGGCAAACAATACAAAATTATACAACAAATAATACTACAATAAACAACAGCAAACAAACCAAAAAATAAACAGCAAACAATAAAAAATTAAACCGCAAACAATAACAACAATAAACAAAAACAAACAATACACCCAAATATTAAACCAAATGCCCTGAATAAAAACATTAAAACACCACTTAATACAACAAAACATACATACGTTTGTTTACTTTCCAATTAATCAATAGTAAAACAATAATAACAGGATTATCCCTTAACACATACAGACATACACAGACAGACAGACAGACAGACACAGACAGACTCTACAGTAATAAAAAAAACATCAATGGTTCCCAGACATAAACAAACATAACATAACATAACATAACAAAGCCAAAACACACAACATCCGGGGTTGTGTGTGTGTGTGTGTGTGTCGGGTCCTGGTCGGCACAGTTTAGTTCTACGTTATAACTCTCATTATTTACGCTACCTGTTGGTTTACTGAAAGACTTACGGATATGTTTTTTAAATGTCAATACAGAGAGTTAACTTAGGGATGTGACTTAGATAATGTATATAATTATAGGATGTGGTCTTGTGTCAAAGATGTGCTTCAAGTTGTAGGTTCAGGGATGTGTCTCAGATGTTAACACACTCCCCCATGTGACTGGCGACTGCTGGACGGGGCCCCTCCTCAGATGTAAACAAAACACACGTGACATGACTTCTCTAACGCCCAGCTGATGCCTACGTGAGGATTTTGGCGGGAACACAATGGTGGAGGTGGTGGTGGTAGGGAGGAGTTGGTGGTGGTGGGGAGGAGTTGGTGGTGGTGGGGAGGAATTGGTGGTGGGGAGGAGTTGGTGGTGGTGGTGGGGAGGAGTTGGTGGTGGTGGTGGGGAGGAGTTGGTGGTGGTGGTGGGGAGGAGTTGGTGGTGGTGGTGGGGAGGAGTTGGTGGTGGTAGTGGGGAGGAGTTGGTGGTGGTGGTGGGGAGGAGTTGGTGGTGGTGGGGAGGAGTTGGTGGGTGGTGGTGAGGAGGTAGTGGAAGTGGTGAGGAGGTAGTGGTGGTGGGGAAGAGTTGGCTGTGGTGGTGAGGAATTGGTGGTAGTGGGGAGGAAGTTAGTGGTAAACAGAATGAAATTTCCCTACACAGTAAAACCTCCAAATAACGGACTTCTCTCTCCACATAATCCGTTAGATGGTGGAGGATATAACATCTAACGGACCATCAACATAACGGACTTTTAATCTCTATATAGTTCATTAGATAGAGGTTTCATATCTAACGGACCCTCGACATAACGGACTTTCTCATCCATATAGTCCGTTATACAGAGGTTTTTTTAAGAGTACCAGGAAACACAGTTTAAACGGTATTTTCTGAAGGACATAAATAAACACCAAGGAGTTTCCCTGCTTGAAGGTGAACGACGTCTGGGAAGTAAATGTGGCAGTATCTCACAAGACCTCTATAACAGCGGAACTCTTCACCCTATACAAGGACGATGGGTTTATGTTTGAGAATGAAGGTTTAACGTAAAAACCTATTTTCAGAATAATGGTTTAGGCAACAACCCTCTTAAGGGACTAATTTAAGCTATAATAATGAAGGGGTTAAAACCATCGTCCGCAAAGGGTTAAAACCATCGTCCTCAAAGGGGTTAAAATCAATTTCCTCAAGGGTTTAAAAATCATCCTCAAAGGGTTAATACCATCGTCCTCAAAGGGTTTAAAACCATCGTCCTCAAAGGGTTTAAAACCATCGTCCTCAAAGGGTTTAAAACCATCGTCCTCAAAGGGTTAAAACTATCGTCCTCAAACTATAAAAATTAACAACAGGTGTACTTGAAGACACAAAATACTACCACACAGGTAAAGACAGGTAAAGTAGTACTGACCGAGTCGATGACGTTTTCGAGAGGTTGGCCGTTCTTGACTTGGTCCTCAGTCAGGCCAAAGTCCTCCCGGCACTGCTCGCCCAACACGTTCTCATTGATGTCCTCGGTGGGCGGCCTGATGATGTACTGCTGTTCTGTAACCACCTGAAACAACACAACACAGGGTTAGTCTTGGCTCTTGTAGGAGGGAAGTAATGGTAGATGACTAGTGGTGGTGGATGACTGAGATGGAGTCGGGAAATGAAAAATGCATGAGTGGATGAGGAAGTGGATGATGAGGCTATAGATTGAGACGAGATGGTGGATGACTGGTGGAAGGAGTGGTAGTGGTGGAGTCGGGATGTGGATGAATCGACACAACTGAGAGAAGCCAGGAAATGAAAGGCTTTGGATGAACTGACATTCATTCATTCAGGTGACCCATTCATTATACAAAGCAATGAAAAAAAAAAAACACTTGACTCATCGATACGAATATCCTAAATAATAAAAGGATCACCTGAAGATTATTCACCCCAAGAGTTATCTCACCTGCGTTCACCTATGTATAATATGAATAACAAAAGTAAAGTGTAGTGAAGTATACTCGAGGAAATAAAGAAATAATACACTATGTATTTAAAGCAGTATACATGGTGATGTGGTTCTACACTATGCATACAAATGATAACTTAAACGTATCTTAAGAGAAAAGTATATATGGTATTAGGTAAAAGTATCAAAATATTTCATAAAGTGTATTTTTAAAACTAGAAAATAATAATAATAATAATAATAATAATAACAATAATAACAATAATAATAACAACAATAATAATAATAATAATAACAATAATAATAATAATAATAATCAATATACCATCAGTAGCTAACCAGACACTTGCCTCACAGTTTGTTAAAGCATCAGTAGTGAACAGGAAGCAAGCAGCCGCCTCCACCCACAACCACTCCTGCCTGCGTGGGGGAGGGTGTGGGGGACAGTCGTTAACAAAGCATTATTAATCTGCTAACAACCCAAACATGCAACGTAACTACTATCTACTTTCTAACTACAACACCCAGTTATAAACATATACCATAACCAATAACAACCCTTCTATAATCATATCATAAATTACTTAACCAATTAGGTAAAAAAAAAATGCAATATCACACCTTACGCGAAATCTTATACGCCAGTGCAATAAGATACGCCCTTATACGCTCTCCGTCAGTTAGTGAGCGTTACATCATCTCCTCTGATCGGAATGTTGATCAACCAATTAAATTTGATCCCGAGTCACAATAAATCTTGCTGTTGAACCAATTAGGTGACGTCATTATCCTGTAATTATCCTCTGCAGTCCAATCAGGTAAAGTCTTTGGTCTCAACAGATTGGTTATGGGTCGGAATCTAATTGTCTACGGTGACCAATCAGGTGAGGGCGTTGATCTGAATAAACTACTTCCTGACCAATCACAGGGAATCACTTGCCAGAACGGACCAATAAACACGAAGATATCGACTCAGAATTCTTAGCTTTACCCAGGTGTGTTAATCGAGTCATCAACACCTTAAAACACCTGCTAATTACCCTCATTAGCATACGAAATCGGGATAAAGGAAAGTGCATTCTTCCCTCTTTAAGTGTTTTACTACCGACATAAGTCCATCTGGTTAAGTGTGTCAAGACAAACCTACTTAACACTGATCACACTCGGTAGATACAACAACGATCACCCTGAAGAACACTGTAGAGAGAGAGAGAGAGAGAGAGAGAGAGAGAGAGAGAGAGAGAGAGAGAGAGAGAGAGAGAGAGAAAGGAGGTCAAGAGAAGACAGAGGGAAAAGAAGAATCAACAGAACAGGATGATGAAAGAAAGAGAACAGAAGAGAAGAGAAGAGAATATATATAATGTCTCAAGAAATCGGCATAGACATCAAATCTGAATGGAAATCTGGTTAATCATTAAAAATCGGTATCATGCCATGGACATCTACACACACAAGAGACATCAATAGCTCTGTATCCCTAACCTAACCCAACCCTCATGTGACACCTGCTGACACGAGACAACAAAGGGGAGTTAAAGGAGGGCACAAACGGGAGTAAAGGAGGGCACAAAAGGGAGTAAACAGGAGTGAAGGAGGGAACAAACAGGAGTAAAGGAGGAAACAAAAGGGAGTAAGGAGGGAACAAACGGGAGTAAAGGAGGGAACAAACGGGAGTAAAGGAGGGAACAAACGGGAGTAAAGGAGGGAACAAACGGGAGTAAAGGAGGGAACAAACGGGAGTAAAGGAGGGAACAAACGGGAGTAAAGGAAGGAACAAACGGGAATAAATAAGAGAACAAGCGGGAATAAAGGAGGGAACAAACGGTATTTCTCCAAATTATTATCAGTACACAGGAGAGGGGAAGGGGGGAGGAGGGATGGAGGGAGGGAGTGGACTGGTCAAACCGGTCTATAGGTCAATGCTGGAAGGGTCTAAAACGCTTGCCACTACCATTACTATCTCGCCCTTATTGCATCCTTGGGGGGGGGAGGGGGTAAGAGAGGGGTAACCCACTTTGTGACCGGAGTGAAAATCTGGCCTAATTTCCCCCTCCCCACCCCTTCCCTCCACCTCCTCCCCCTTTCTTCCCTTCCTCCTTCTCCCCTTCCTTCCCTCCACCACCTCCTCCTTTTCCCCCTTCCTCCTCCACCACCCCTTCCCTCCTTTCCATCCCCAGTCTGTGTGTAATACCCATCTCGCTTACCTGTCTAATTAGGTGACACGGCACTTATGATTCCACCTGTTTACATAAGAACGATCATGTGGAAATTAAACACCCCAGCTTATTTCCTCATCAAGATTAGACACCCCAGCTTATTTCCCCATCAAGATTAAACACCCCAGCTTATTTCCCCATCAAGATTAGACACCCCAGCTTATTTCCCCATCAAGATTAAACACCCCAGCTTATCTCCCCATCAAGATTAGACACCCCAGCTTATTTCCCCATCAAGATTAAACACCCCAGCATATTTCCCCCATGAAGCTTAGACACCCCAGCTTATTTCACCTGAGGATTAACCACCCTAAATCAAACTTAACCAAACCCTCCCCAATTAGCGCTCAGGTGTTTAATAATCAGGTAATATACGCCGGGGTGTCTAAGCTTCATGAGGAAATAAGCTGGGGTGTTTAATCTTGATGGGGAAATAAGCTGGGGTGCCTAAGCTTCACGTGATCTATCTAAAACTTAGGCGAAATTAATTCACACGTTCTCTCACGTGACAAAACTCACCTAACCTCACCTGTGTAGTTCATTAGCTTCTCGATACACCTGGACCTGCACGTGTTTTCGCCAGGTATTTGTTACACCTGATCTCACCTGCTCATTAACCAACGTGGAACAATATCCGAGGTTAATGAGCTGACCTTAATGATCCTCCAGGAATTACATCTAAAGCCATTATGTTCTCCTTTACCACCTTCTGTTCCTCCTCCTTCTCCTACGCCTACTCTCTTCCTCCTTCACCTTCTTCACCCTTGCCTTCTCTCCCTCCTCCGCCATCTCTACCTCCTCCACCAACCCCCTACCCCCACCTCCTCCTCCACCCCCTTCTTCACACCCTTTCCTCCTTCTCTCTCCACCTCTTCCTTCCCCTTCTCTCCACCCTTCCCTCCTCCTCCTCTTCAAAGTCAAACAACACCAACATCAATTTCAACTGGGCTAATCAACCAAAGCCACACACACACACACACACACACACACACACTATCCTCATAACCTGATTACGTATAGATACCAAAAAAAAATATTATCGGGTTTTCTTTCATTTACTCATAAGATAACGAAACCATTCCACTCCTCTGATACGTTACCGAAAGGTCACTCAATAAGGTCACTCAGTATGAAAACGTCACGCCCGGACACTGAGTAACGGGAAAGAGTGTCGAGTTAGGATTGAGTTACTGTCTGATATTCTCTCTCTCTCTCTCTCTCTCTCTCTCTCTCTCTCTCTCTCTCTCTCTCTCTCTCCTACCCTTCCCTCATCCACAACAACCAGAGAGAGAGAGAGAGAGAGAGAGAGAGAGAGAGAGAGAGAGAGAGAATAACTTTTCACACCAGCGGTTCAATAAGACAAGAGGGAGTGAGGGGTGATTGGGGGAGGTGGGGGGAAGGATTGGGGGGAGGTGGGGGAAGGGTGAGGGAGGCAGGTGAGGGATGGGTGAGGCAGGTGAGGGTTGATTGGGGTAGAGGAGAAAGGTGGCTGAGTAGGGGAGAGGAGAGGAAAAAAGTTAGTGGGGAGGGGGACAGAAAGTAAAGGGAAGGATGGGTGAGGAAATAGGGAGAAGAGAAAGTTAAGCTGGAAAGAAGAAAGCAACAATCATTCATCGTCACACATCAATAAGACCATCATACACCGTCACTGTCTGCTAGTCTCTCTAATGATAACTATTGACCATATTACTTTACCTATCAAAGATCTTGTTTGGTCTCCCATTAAAAAAAATCACCTGAAGATTACCCACCCCCCCCAAGCTTATTTTACCTGATGATTAAACACCTCAACGTTACCTGAGAGGGTTAGGTTAGGTTTAGGGCGTTTATTTAATCCTAAGTTAGGGGAGTAATCTTCAGGTGATCCCCCAAAAATGTTTGATTCAGATGACTGCCTGGACCCACCTCCCCCAACACCCTCCTCCACACCCCCACCTCCCCCAACACCCTCCTGCACACCTCCCCCAACACCCTCCTGCACACCCCCACCTCCCCAACACCCTCCTGCACACCCCCACCTCCCCCAACACCAACTCTTGGCTTTCACTCAATTCTTAAAAATCCCTTGAGGACAAATTCCCTGATGACTCATAAGACAGTGAAGCAATGAAGCGTATCTCATTCAAGCGGCATTACTCTACTACTGAAGCACCACACCAACCAGTCCGTACCGGTTGATACTAACTGGGAGGAAATACACTACCGGGAAACTGGTGTACAGGAAGGCAACACTACGCCGACGATACGCAGAATGACGCAGCTGCCAAGAGACCATCGCACGTGCTAAGACGAAGGTGTGGTGTGGCGTGGCGTAGTGTGGTGTTGTGTAGTGTGGCGAGATGAGGTGAGCTGGTATATGCTAAACTGAGGTGTTGTATGGTAGGGAGGAGGAGGAGGAGATACCAACGTCACTATACACCATACAAACGTCATTATACACTAAACAACACAACTTTACACCACAACACAATGTCACTATAGATAACACGTCACTATACACCATACAAACGACACTATAGATTAGACAACGCTACTATAAACGACATAGATATCGGCATTGACAGCAACATAAGTAAATTTGCTGATGACACTAAAATAGGACGTGTTATCAAATCTGACGAGGACTCGGCAAAACTACAGGAAGATCTAAACAAATTTTTCCAATGGTCTGAAAAATGGCAGATGAAATTCAACGTCGACAAATGTAAAGTACTCAGTATAGGAGATGTAAACAGGGAAACCAGATACCAGATGAACAACGATGCCATAGAGAAATCCGACTGCGAGAGAGATTTAGGAGTAATGATAAGTAGGAACCTTAAGCCAAGTAAACAATGTGTTTTTGCTCGTAACAAGGCTAATAAAGGACTTGGGTTCATACAAAGGAGTGTTAGTTACAAGACTAGCAAGGTCATCCTAAAACTGTATCTTGCTCTTGTGAGACCACACCTGGATTACGCAGTTCAGTTCTGGTCACGGTATTACAGAATGGATATAGAATCATTGGAAAGAATTCAGAGGAGAATGACAAGACTAATCCCGGGCATTAGGAAACTTGAGTATAGAGACAGGTTAAAGCATCTTAATTTGCACTCCCTTGAGAGACGTAGAGCGAGGGGCGACCTGATAGAGGTGTATAAGTGGAAGGCAGGGCTAAACAAAGGGGACATTACAAAGGTACTCAAACTATCCAACCAGGAGCGAACTCGTAACAATGGTTTTAAATTAGACAAATTTAGATTTAGGCGTGATATAGGTAAACACTGGTTTGGAAACAAAGTAGTGGATGAATGGAACAAGTTACCAAATATCATCATTAACTCGAATACGCTGAATTGCTTCAAACATAGGTTGGATGCTTATATGAGCAATAGGGGTTGGGTGTAAACGGGACTGCCCAGTATGGGCCCGCTGCAGTTTCCTCCATTCTTATGTTCTTACTATACATCATACAACGTCACTATACATCATACAACGTCACTATACACAACACAATGTTTACAACCAACACACAAAAACACTCTTGGTCCTTTCATCATAAAACTATATTCAAATAAATTTACAAATACAAAATTAAAACAAATATATTTTTCCCAAGGCAGTATAATATGTACACACACACACACACATACACACACACTACACACGCACTACACACGCACACACACTACACACGCACACTACACACACTATACGCACACACTACACACGCACACACACTACACACGCACACACACTACATACACACACACGCACACACACTACATACGCACACACACTACACACGCACACACACTACACTCGCACACACACTACACACGCACACACACTACACTCGCACACACACACTACACACGCACACACACACACTACACGCACTCACACACTCTAACAAGGTGCGTCGGCGGCAGTAGGATAAAATGAGTGATTTTTGTGTATTGGTGAGAGAAGTGAGGTCAGGGTGGGTCGGGTCAGGGTGTGAGGTCAGGGTGGGTCGGGTCAGGAGGGGTCGAATGGTGGCGCGTGGAAGGGGAAGTGAGAGAAAGAGGGAGGGGAAAGTGAGAGAAAGGGGGGAGGGGAAAGTGAGAGAAAGGTGGGAGGTAGAAGTGACAGAAAGGGGGAGGTAGAAGTGAGAGAAAGGGGAGGTAGAAGTGAGAGAAAGGGGGGTAAGGGAAAGTGAGAGAAAGAGGGAGGGGGGAGTGAGAGAAAGAGGGGGAGGCATAGATAAGAAGGGCGGGGCAGACAGTGTGAGTGAGAGGAGGACAGTCAGTAAGTAGACTGTGTGCTGTAAATGTTTAACTGTTAAGTAGCCTGACCAAGGACACCCCCCCCCCCCTCCTCCCTGGGGTACACACTAACCTGTCCTATACCCAAGCGTCAAGGTATACAGGTGAACACAGTGGACGATGTTTTAACCCTTTGAAGACGATGTTTTAACCCTTTGAAGACGATGATTAAACCCTTTGAAGATGATTGTTTAACCCTTTGAGGACGATGTTTTAACCCTTTGAAGACGATGATTAAACCCTTTGAAGATGATTGTTTAACACCTTTGAGGACGTTGTTTTAACCCTTTGATAACAATAATTTAACCCTTTGAGGACTGTTACTTAACCCTCAAGGACTCAACGGGTTAAATAACATACACCACAAAATCGAGAGAGAGAGAGAGAGAGAGAGAGAGAGAGAGAGAGAGAGAGAGAGAGAGAGAGAGAGAGAGAGAGAGAGAGAGAGATTTGGACTCAGGTAGGCGATATATGAAGGTAATTACTCAGTTCTCCAGACAGGTATAAGGGAGAGAATAACACCTAAACACACTGTAGTTTTCATTTCTCCCACTAGCTCATTGCTCCCTCCGTCAGTACCCACCTCACTCAACCACACCTCCACCACCATTATCATGAACCACGACACCTCCACCACCATTACCATCAACCACGATACCTCCACCACCATTACCATCAATCACGACACCTCCACCACCATTATCATGAACCACGACACCTCCACCACCATTACCATGAACCACGACACCTCCACCACCATTACCATCAACCACGATACCTCCACCATCATTACCATCAATCACGACACCTCCACCACCATCATCATCAACCACGACACCTCCACCACCTCCTATAGTATCAACACCCACTTAAAAAAAATCCTCCTCCAACACCCACTTCAACCATCAGTAACCAATCTTAATCACCTAACTACGTCTCCAACACATCACATCTCAAGACTAACTCATCGACCAAAGATCATCATTAACTAGAATACACTGGATAGCTTCAGACATAGGGTTGGATGGATATATGAGCGATAGGGGTTGGGTGTATATGGGACTATATAGTATGGGTCAATAGGCAGGCTGTAGTTTCTTCCACAAGACACCGACCAACAAACAACACAACAGGTCCCAATCAACAGGCAGGTGGTTGTCGAGTCAAGGAGAGTGGCGTCATAAGTCACACCTGAAGTAAACATCACAATAACGGTACAGACACACAACCTTAACAGATATAACAGTAGGTTTTGTTAACATGGGAGGAGAAGACAATCTAACCTAACGCAATCTAACCTAGCCTAATGTAACCTAACCTAACTTTAAGACATGATGGTTAGAGCAGTTATACACTGTAATGAATTAACTGCGTAGAGCACCTCCTCCCCTCACCACACCACACGCCTCCACGGGGAACCTACCACACCACGCGACGTCCTTCAATCTTAAATGGTTACTACATTAAATTCATCTCTTAACTGGAGGTGTAAAGAGTGGACTAAGACGTCTAATACACACAACTCAAAGTGCGGCAAACATTAATAGTCAGAAGAACGTCATCACCACAATAAGATCTTCCCATAACTAGATACGTTCTGTTGATCTCAGTTGAAGGGTAGTGGACCATCAGAAAGGGAAAGTGGTTACCTACGCTTCACCTAATGATAAACTGTTGATACGCTATACTCTGTCTTATAGACCTAGGTATATAACATCTATTTACCTTCCGATGACGCTCCAAATTACAGGTGTATCAAGGAGATGGGACAACGGTGTCTTAATCCTGCAGAAGGGACACCATGCAGGAGAATTTTGGGACCACCTGACGACTATCTCCCCCCTCCTCCTCCTCCCCTTAAAGTTTATTTCACCTGATGATTAAAAAAAAACCCAAATGGTACCTGGGGATTAGGTTAGATTGGGTTCGGGTAGCGTTAGGTGATTAATCATTAGGCGATAAAAAGATGTGGCGAGTAATTTTCATGTCATCTGATTTTTTTGGCAATAAAGTTTCATCTTACACTTTCGCAATTCACCTGTTATCTTCACTATGAACTTCTGACAAAACTCTCATTATGTGTTTTTTTTTTTAATGATCCTTTAAATTGTTACCACCGCCCTGGTTGCCTCACCGAAAGACACACACACAAAAACCTGTTGCGTTACAAGCCCGAAGTCAATTAACACAGTAGTCGTCAGAAGTATCAGTGGTGTGTGGGGAGGGGGGAGGCGATAGTTCCAACGTGGCCGACCTCCTGCTCAAAAAACTGGACCAATTTAGCAGGAGTGACAAAGGGAAGAATGTGGAGGTACTGGAAGGGAGTCCGAGCCACCGCCAGCTGCTGCCCTCGCTAGACACACACACACACAAAACAGATGACAGCACATGCCTATACACATCATACTTACGGTACATATTGGTCACTTATAAGCAAAAATGATTTAGAAATTAATACACTTTAATATAAGTTGTACGGATATATGAGCGATAGGGGTTGGGTGTAAGCGGGGCTGCCTAGTATAGGTCAATAGGCCGGCTGTAGTTTCCTCCATTCTTATGTTCTTACATCATAATAAGAGTAATGTAATAAATAATTGTGACTTTTATACCCAAGGACGGCAAGAGGACTTCGACGTATACCAAACGGGGTGAACGAACACGAACACACACACACACACGAGCAAAACTCTGAAAGTGAGTACCAGACCAGGTCAGGGCAGGGCAGGCCGGGTCCCAACACCGTTCCAGGTTAACAATGAATCATCACCAACAAACCCAACGACCCGACAGATGAAAAATATTGACTGCATCACCGAAATCATCAGACAAGTGTGAGTGTCGTGTCTCCTAATTTGTTTGAATAAAAAACAAAGACATCCAACTCTCCTGCCATCCTACAATAACTGGTAAGGTAAGAGGGAATCCTATAGCATATAATAGTGTATCCTAACCCGCCCCCCCCCCCATAACCCCCTCATATGATTGGATGAAGGAGGAGAGGATTCTAGTGAGGAGTTTAATACAAGTCCCTCTTACCTCCACACCTCATAACATGGGGTGAGGGAGGTAAAGGTCCCGTAGCTTGACTGAGGGAGGTATTCATCTCCCACTAGAGCCTGGAGGGTAGCGTGACGTGGAGATGTGTCGCCCCAAGAACCCGCCCACACACCATCACCTTCCATACACCACAACAACTTACACACACACACGCGCATTACACACACACACACACACACTCTCTCTCTCTAGTAAGATCGTTCAGAATAATATGTATTCACAACAATATCTAAGTCTCCCCTCAAGAATACACGATCTAAATATATTTTCAACTAACCTAACCTACTTCTCTTAGATTAGCTAGGTTAGGTAAGGATGGTTAAGCTGGGTGTGTTAGCTCAGGTTAGGTTTTGTCTGGGTGGGGTTTAATCCGGGTGGGTTTTTTCCTACTGTTCCCCCCCCCCCCCCCCCTCAGCCTCCGGACACACACACCTGCGTCAGTAGTGCGGCACATGTTACCTGGCCCCGACGAAGGAACACCACAGTAATTACACTTTCCTCTCAGGTGAAGTGAGTAATTCTTCTATTCTAGACCAAATGTGACTCAGTGTCGTGTGTGTGTGTGTGTGCGTGCGTGCGTGTGTGCGTGTGTGTGTGTGTGTTTCAATATATTCACCTTTACCCCTACTTAAAATATTATCATCCTTAAACTTATGTACAAAGGAGTAGAACACTTAAATAAAAAAATAAAAATAAATTAACAGTTTAGTTTTAATTGGTTAATAAAAGCGTGTCTTAACTCCAGCGGTGACGACACGACCGTAAAAGCCTCAACCACCACCACAACAAGAGCCGCCCCCCCCGTCACAAGAAAAGCCGCCCTTACCACAAGAGCCGCCCCCCGCCACAAGAAAAGCCGCCCTTACCAAGACAAGAGCTGCTCCCTCCACTACAAACTCACAGGTCCAGTATTTAAATCCCCATTAAAACAAAAAAGAACCCAGCACCTCATCCCATTGTAGCCGTGAGTGAGGACCGTGGCGGGGGCCTCCATATACGGCACCCCTACACTCCCCGCCCTCCACTCACCTGTACCTGTCACGCCCACCAGCACCTAACCTCCCTCCCCCTCCCGAGCTATCATGGTACTCCCTTTACTCCCCCACACTAATATATATCACGTTATATCGTTAAAAAGTATAAGATATATGAAAAAAAAAATGTGTTTGTGTTATGAAGGAAATCGAGAGCAAGTGGACGTGGTAAACGGTAAGGATATATAAAGACTTGATAAATATTCTCGTCCTCACGTTTACGATACTATCAGTCCTCTGACGTCACGGCCTACCACAAGGAGGGAGGGAGGAAGAGGAGGGTAGACGAGGGAAGGAGAGGGGGAGGGAGAGGGGGGAAGAGAGGGTAGGAGGGATGGCTTACTAACCAGTCCCCAAAAAACAGACACTATAAATGTGTCGTAATCAGTTCTGGCGTAACGTAAACACCCCGCTGTTATTTTTTTCTCTTTTATTACTCTCTTATCATTATTTTCTCTTCTCGTTCCTCCGTTCAGGGTCACACCAGCTACTTAACAGTCATACAGCAGTAGTGAGAGACGAGAGTTTGTTCCGTCGATAATGCACACTAGAGAATCATTTATAAACCCTTGGCTATATAAAGTTCTTATCACTTACCATCAGAGATAACATGTGGTGGTAGTAAGAACAGCTGACTTGCCTCCTCCCGCCCACCTCCTACACCCCCCCCCCACCTCCTCCCCAACACTACCAAGCTTCAAGGCATCAATATTCACCCCCCCCCTACCTGGGAACCCCCGATATATAAACCAGCTCAGGTGACCAGTCGAATTGTATCATTGGAGTTAATTAAAAGCTTATGGTATATATTTCTCCCTTACGTTACTGCCTCTCCTTTACTAATAGTTAAAAAAAAAAAGTCTAGTGGATCATGACATCACTTCCGTCTAGTCTAGTGGATCATGACATCACTTGCTATTAGAACAGGCCAATAAGCTGCTGCACAGTCACGAACATCAGTCCATTTACACGCCTTAAGATTTCCAAAAGCTGGAACGAGTCTCTGAACTGCTCAACTACTCGTAACTTATATGGTTTTTGTTAAGTCTCGTCTATGGAGTGCAATGGTGAAGTGGATATAATGTTCGCTTTTGTCCTCATGCTCGATGGTTTGAGCCCGGGGCACCCTAAGTCCACCCAGCTGTGAATGGATACCGATAACCTTAATTTTAACTTGGGGAAGAGAAATGTGGTAGAGGGCAGTACCATCCTCTCTGCCTCCTCCTGTACCAAAAAAAAACAAAAAAAAAAACAAACCTAAGTATGCAGTGTACTATATCCGCACCGACCCGAAAAATAACCTTCAGGCGCAGTGGACCATTTTCACATTACAGAACGGAAGTATAAAGGTATTTTTGTTCCTCTGCACACGATAACACAGGAACTTTTCATCACTGAGCAACACTTATCAGACAACTCTCTCCGATACACAGATAAGAGAGCCTCCAGAGCTGATGATCCGTGATATTCTAAAGTTTATGCTGATTATACGACTGTGTCATCTGTATTGACCTCGATATAATAGGACCCTGTCTGTCTGTCTGTCTGTCTAATCTCTGATCTGAACTTACGGTTGAAGTTTAATAATAAGAATAAGACAGATAATAAAATAATAATTGGTTCTCCGACCTCTTCAGTTTAGAATAGGACTTGAGGTTAGTTAAAAGTTACTCCGAATTATGAAAATCATCTCCAGGTCTTGTGATTGGTAGAGAATTTAATGGAGACCTGTGATCACATTATCTGATTGGCCAACCTACTGTATCCGGATGAAACAGGACTGGGATTGGTTAATATGTACACTAGAACATTAAACTCTGCTTCTAATTGGGGATAACAATGTCTAGTAAAATCAAAGTCTGATTGGTTAACGTGGGAATAAATATCTCCTTTCGATTGGCTGTAATATCATTTCAGCACTTATGATTGGGTGAGAGCCTCGTGAGCACACACAACTCGTCTTCTGGTTGGCTATATCGACTTGTCAGGATAAAGGATAATGATTAATAAGTGTCTCGTTATCCCGTGGGATTTATAAACAAGGCTTGTGATTGGTTAAAACATCTACCAGAAAACCCTTACCTGTTCTTCATTGGCTGAATTATAACTCCCAAATAAAACGGTGGCTTGTGATTCGTCAAAGGCCACAATATAACTCAGGCTTCTAACTGGTTACAAAACAAGAACAAAAACTAACTTAAAATACTGGGATTGACAACACTGCCACGTACACACATTACAACAAGCCCCTCCCCCCACCCCTTCTCTCTCTCCCTCCCCTCTTCCCCACCCCTCATCCTCTCCCTCCCCCCACCCCTCCTCTCTCTCCCTCCCCTCTTCCCCACCCCTCATCCTCTCCCTCCCCCCACCCCTTCTCTCTCTCCCTCCCCTCTTCCCCACCCCTCATCCTCTCCCTCCCCCCACCCCTCCTCTCTCTCCCTCCCCTCTTCCCCACCCCTCCTCTCTCTCCCTCCCCCCACCCCTCCTCTCTCCCGCCCCTCTTCCCCACCACTCCTCCCTCCCTCCCCCCACCCCTCCTCTCTCTCCCTCCCCTCCTCCTCTCCCTCCCCCCTCCCCATCCCACTGAAGGTCGCCGAGTCTGCTCTGAATGATTTAACCGGTACACAATTATATATATATATTATGTTCAACAGTTTCATTTAGTTAATCGTTTAACACATAACCTGACCTAAGGCGACTTTTAAATAAAATTCTAACCCATTCAAACTTTCTATCCAGTCAATCATCTATCCGTTTTGGCATCCATCTAATATTTTACCGACTAAATTACTCACCCAATCTATCCATCCAATCAATCCATCCAATCTATCCATCCAATCATTTCGTCTATACTCAAGGATATTGTTTACTAAATACACTGTGGTCGATAATGTTTGACGCCCACCTACACGTTTCTGACTATTCTATTAGGTACCTTTTCACAGCTGGGTGGACTAAGGCGTGCATCAGAACGAACCACTGACGCCTGGTGTTAACATGAGGCGAACAAGTTGTATCCACTCGACCACTTCAGCATTTTTTTTTATGTCAGAAACTCTCGTGATCCACCCAATTATAGGCCAGACTAACCTCCAATCAATTTAACTAGACAAACGACCTTCTATCCAATTACCAAACTTTGCTTAAGCTACGTCTAATCACCCTCTAAGTCCAACTACTCAATTATCCAAATTTCCCTTCCATCTATTAAAGTTGTAAATGGTTATAATCCATCCATCAATTATGTAGGTAATTTTCTAACCAACAACTACAGCCGTCATCAACCCATTCAATGTCACAGCAAGACCCTCCTACAAGACCTTTCCTCACCACACACTACAGTGAACTATCTCAACATTTTATCAGAGAGACCGTACAACCACAGGCTCCCCCTCTTGATAGATTCACTCCCCCTTCCACCCCCTGGATAAACTCAGTGCCCCCCTCCTCCTCCTCCCCCTTGATACCCAGCCCCCCCTCCTCCTCCCTCTCGATATAGTCTCAGTGCCCCCTCCTCCTCCTCCCCCTTGATACCTAGCCCCCCCTCCTCCTCCTCCTACTACTCCTCCCTCTTGATATAGTCTCAGTGCTGGACAGATACAGTGCCCCCCCCCCCCCCTCCTCCTCCATCCCCTGGATATACTCAGTAACCCCTCCTCCTCGACCCCCCATTGAGAGTCTGGTTCTTCAGGTTTCCCGTCTGCGCCTCCACCCGAATTCTTAAAATGTGTACGTTTATTTTTGGGGTCCATTATTTAACTGTGGTTGATCGAGAGGAAACAACTATAAGTCTGAAAAATGGCAGATGAAATTCAACGTCGACAAATGTAAAGTACTCAGTATAGGAGATGTAAACAGGGAAACCAGATACCAGATGAACAACGATGCCATAGAGAAATCTGACTGCGAGAGAGATTTAGGAGTAATGATAAGTAGGAACCTTAAGCCAAGTAAACAATGTGTTTTTGCTCGTAACAAAGCTAATAAAGTACTTGGGTTCATACAAAGGAGTGTTAGTTACAAGACTAGCGAGGTCATCCTAAAACTGTATCTTGCTCTTGTGAGACCACACCTGGATTATGCAGTTCAGTTCTGGTCACCGTATTACAGAATGGATATAGAATCCTTGGAAAGAATTCAGAGGAGAATGACAAGACTAATCCCGGGCATTAGGAAACTTGAGTATAGAGACAGGTTAAAGCATCTTAATTTGCACTCCCTTGAGAGACGTAGAGCGAGGGGCGACCTGATAGAGGTGTATAAGTGGAAGGCAGGGCTGAACAAAGGGGACATTACAAAGGTACTCAAATTATCCAACCAGGAGCGAACTCGTAACAATGGTTTTAAATTAGACAAATTTAGATTTAGGCGTGAAATAGGTAAACACTGGTTTGGAAACAGAGTAGTGGATGAATGGAACAAGTTACCAAATATCATCATCAACTCAAATACGCTGATTTGCTTCAAACATAGGTTGGATGCTCATATGAGCAATAGGGGTTGGGTGTAAACGGGACTGCCCAGTATGGGCCAATAGGCCCGCTGCAGTTTCCTCCATTCTTATGTTCTTATATACAGTCAAGTCTCAAACGCAAGGTTGACATTATATTTTTCGTCATTTATTCCTCCAGTAAGATTCGTCCACTAATATAATTTTTCGTCCTCTGAACTTTTGTAACACCAGAGCCAATATATACAATACCTCGTCCTCTTCTGCGTAGTCACCCTCCTCCCTGGATCCACAATGACCCCCCTCACACACACAACTTTGTACCCCACTCCATCCTACATACATACATACATACATACATACATATATACATACCCACCCGTCTCCGCCCCACCCATCCTACCCCCAACACCACACACACTACTTCGCCTCCCCCATCCTACCCCCCCTCCTCCACAACACACACACCCACCCACACTACTTCGCCACACCCATCCCACCCCCCACACACCCACCGGAGCTCCGTAAACACTATTATCATAAATTTGGAATTCCACCACGCACCCTTGTAGCCACGAGACCAAGACAGGTACGCCATGATGCTGGGTTACTTTTCCTCACAACACGAGTGAACGTCTGGATAATAACCTTTTTATATTCATGTCTCGTCATATCTCCTGTATATCCGTCTATCAGTATCTCTTATCTTATCTATGTCTCTTAGTATCTCTCTCTGTCTGTCTGTCTCTTCATCTCTCACTACACTACACGTAATTTTCCTCACTGTTCCAAATGTTCCCCTACCCCCCCCCCCTCCTCCCCCCCGACCTTCACCTCAAAAGCCATATTATGTCGAGGTGTTATGCAATATTGCTAACTGTGGCACTATTATAAAATTCACGTCAGTAATTGCATCATACTTTAATAATAATAAATACTACTTCTACTACTATTAATAATAACCGATTTAATTCTTATCAACGGTACTAAGGAGAAGAACTGACCGACTATCTGACAAAAGTAAATTAAACATTATTCATTCTCGTTTTACATTGAGTTATTCATATCATGTCACAGGTGTATACATACCTAACACCTATTACAGTACACAGGTGTTTGTTAACTTGCCTCTCATAGCTTAACTTCGTATCAATATTTGTTCCATTAATCAACAGGTGTACATCAACTTATCTTTCAAGGAACAAGACAATATTCCTCCCACTAGAGTATTACAAAATATTCCTCCACACGTTATAATTTTCCTAGGTGTTGTGGTGGTGAAGGTATAAGTTATTACACCTAACACATATCTACCTGTTACTCTATGCTGTTAAACGACACTAATAAGAATCCACGTTCCTTACCTGTCCTCCCTCCCACCTGTCCTCGTGTTAAGTTAATAATACATAAAAAAAACAAACCCCATTAACTGATGTATATTTTCCCCTAGTGATTATTTTTTCCCGTTGATCATAATAGGGGAAAAAACTCTCAAGGTTCACGGATATAAACACATCATCTGGGGAAGAACGTCTGTAGTCGTTATAATGTCAATACAGATGTAATATTTATAAGCAGGTGTAATATTATTCGGATTTATATTTCCCAGGAATTAACCCAATAAACTGTCATAACCTCTTGAGAACAATGAATTTTCCCCTTAGAGTATAATGATTCAACTCCTAAATACGATATCATAACCCTGTGAATACGATGACTAATTCCCTTGAGTACGATGACATTGTAAAGTACTCAGGGGTTAAATCATTGTACTCCGAGGGTTCAAGAGTCCATTCGCTTTCCAGTTCGATTCATGATGACATAACCTAACTACCTTGTCTCTATAAGCTACACACCAAAACACAGACACAAACACACCAACAATCACCTCAGCACACATACCCCACCCAACCACACAAACAAACTCACACCCACACACCCCAAAACACCCATACATCTACACTCACCCACACCCCCTCCCCATACACACACTCCACCTGCGTAGTTTCATTACACACACATATATACACACCCTTCCACAAACCCACACCCCAGTACACCCATACACACACCCCGGCACACCCATACACACACACCCCAGTACACCCATACACACACCCCGGCACACCCATACACACACCCCGGCACACCCATACACACACCCCAGTACACCCATACACACACACCCCAGCACACCCATACACACACACCCCAGCACACCCACACTCTCCACCTCACAAGTCCACACACCTGCGCAGTCTCATTACACCCACTACTCTCCACTACGTGACTGCAATTAAGAGACAGTGCAAAATCGTCCAAATTACTCCCTAGCAGTCATTACCTTACAGCGACTATGGAAAAAACCCCCAAACGGAAGTCCTTCATTAACTCGTAAGGCGATTATTATGCCAATCTGCAGTCCTCAGTGATCACCCCCACCCTAACCTCCCCCCCCCCCCTTCACTACCACCTTTATAGCCTTTCCTCCCCACCCCCTCATTTCCCCTAACCTGCCTCCCCACCCCCTCATTTCCCCTAACCTGCCTCCCCATCCCCTCATTTCCCCTAACCTGCCTCCCCATCCCCTTGGTAATAGTAAAGGGAGTGTAGGGACATTCGGACATGTAGATGATGAAAGAGCACGCACGTATCTTAGAGTATCTTGTGAAGGTGACAGACACGTGCGCTAATTCTCGTGGGGGTGGGTGGGGGGAGGGAGGGAGGGAGGGGGAGAAACGCGTGTCTCCGCTACTCAGGGTCGTAGAGAGAGAGAGAGAGAGAGAGAGAGAGAGTATTGTAACACGTAGCGTAAGTGGTCGTGTAGAAAACGCCAGTCAAGGGCAGTGGTGGTGGTAGTGGAGGGAGGCCAGAGGAAGGGGTGGAAGAAGGGTGGAAGAGTGTGGTGGTGGAGGAGGAGAAGGGTGGTGGTGGATGAGAGTAACGATGGTGGTGATAGTGGAGTTGGAGTGGTGAAAAAAGGGGAGTAGAGAGAGAAACACACACCTGTACTCCTTCATTAACCCCGAGAGAGGCCAGGTGAATGACCCCGAATTTAACCTACACGTTTATTATTTTTTAGTTAACATTTAAATGAACCTTGACCACAGTAGACCCCCCCACCCCCACAAACAGGATCACTTCCCACACTCGTTATCTTCTTCAGTAACTTCAAGATAATCAAGCAATTTGTCTATAATGAATAAATTAAAACCACTACTTTATGACACCTCCTGAAGACATCACCTGAAGATTAGCCCCCTAACTTATTCCACATTAACATTAACCTAACTAATCTACCTTACCCCCACCCCGTCCGGTACTGTTAAATACCAGGTGAGCTAATCTTCAGGTGACCCCCCCCCCCCGAACCACCGTCCCCTGATTACCTATGAAGTAGCTACGTCTGACACCACCTTATGACAACAGCCGCATGACACCACCTAGACTGAACCATTACCCGGGTGGTCTTAATGATTCATGTACTGTAGGTGAGGTGATGCGAGGTGGGTGAAGTTCCTTAGACGTGAGGATAGTATCAGGTGAAGCGAGTGAGAGAGATGGAAGACGGTGAAGTGAGTCAATGAAGAGAGTAACAGGTGATGTGGATGAGAGGGAGAGAGGTAGACAGAAGCTAAGAGGGCGGGTGCAGCCTCTCCCAGCACCCTCTCACCACGTTATCTCACTTGTGGAGAGGACAGACAGGTAAGAGTGTACAAGCTTTAACACCTGTTGCTCTACACCTTGGCTCCCACCTGAGCACCCGGCAACACACACCCTCTCACTCACTCACTCACTCTCTCTCTCAGTCCTCAAATGACTAAATGTCGGAATATATTGACGAAATTAAGATCATCTGAAGATTAGACACCCCAACGCTAACCTAATCCCCCCTCCCACGTAGCGGTAAGGTTTCCAATCTCCAGGTGAAATAAGCTGGGGGGGGGTGTCTAAATCACATGGACCCTATTTCCAGCTATCTCCAACTACGGAAATAAGCTTCTAATTTAACTAAGCTTAATGCCTCTTAGAAAAAGCTTCATTATGTAAAGTTCCCTCGACGGGGTTGAGAAAACGAGAGACGCTAAACGAATGACAAGTGGGTGAGGGCGTGGGTGAATGAGTGGATGAACGTGGGAGTGAATGGGTGAACGAGGGAGTGGGTGAAAGAATGGATGAGTGAAGGAGTGAATGAAGAAGTGAATGAGGGACTGGTTGAATAGGAATAAGAATGAATGAATGTAGGGATGGAGGGGTGAGGGACTGGGTGAAAGAGTGGATGAGTGAATGAACGTAGGAGTGAATGGGTGAATAAATGGAAAAAGTGAGGGAATGAATTTGAATGAATGAATGAATGAAAGAAAGAAATGAATGAACAAGGTATTGAAAGAAAGTCATTCGAACTATATGGAAACCGACCGTTCCTTCTCTCCCTCAATAGGTCACTGGACATAACAGGTCACCGTGAAGACTCGAGCGTTAATTACACCTGACATGTCAAGGACACCTGTGTGAATTTGTTTAAGGTGTATAAGCTGTCACCAACACAACCACCACACCCTAAGTAAACGAGCTGTATGACCCATTATCAAGGCATATATAACCCCCAAAGACCGGACAACTTATCAACTGCACTGGCTAACCATTATCCTAGAACTAATAATAATAATGTTAATATAATCACGTCAATCAAGAAAGGTCAAAGGGCGTATCGTGAAGACCTGACTACAAGGAATGTGTGTGTGTTGGGTGGTGGTAGGCGGCGGGTAAGGGGGAGGGAAATGGGGGGGAAAGGGAGGGAGTGGGTGGGGGAGGGAGGGGATTGGGGGGAGAGGGAGGTAGAGAGAGTAACACGCAGTACAAGGAGGGGGGGGGGGGTGCTGCCTACATGAGCGTTAAGTTTCCCGGGTATAAACTCAAGGCAGCCTAAACGTTAAGCCTATAATTAAGTCATCATTTTACACCCAGTCTAATTATATATTCATCACTAATATCAATTACAATTATTATAAACACTATCATTATTCGCTTTCATCTTTAATCGTTATTCAGTCCCAAAAACCAATTAAAATAGTGAAAATGGTTTGTTTACGTATGAGGCTACTGTACGAAAGAAAGACGTCGCTTCTAATTGGTTAGATCACACACTATGGTTTACGTCGACCAATCATAAGGGGTGATAGGCTGGAAAGATGAGGTTAGATACAGCGAAAGCACAGGTAGGATGGAGGAGGGTGTGTAGGGAGGGAAGGAGAGAAGGTGTAGGGAGGGAGAGAAACATGGAAGGTGTATAGAGGGATGGAAGGAGTTGATAAAAGGATGGACTTATTAACCTCCCACAACTAAAACACCAACAGGCGAACAATAACACGGCCTGGCAACTCCGGGTAAAGCAAGTTGCCAACGAGTTAATAAGACCTATGAATGCTCTCACGCCCCACGCACTGTAGGTACGCCGGGAGCCAGCCAAGACTCACAACTATTCATATAAAGAAATAGGGTGCGCGTGGTGCCCTGGGCAGAAATGAACTACCATCAGGAATTTAAATGTCCAGGGCCTCAGGGATGGACAAATGAAACTGCCATACCGGAGCGTTCACTGTCCTGTGCGTGGAAGCCATGATTCAAGACGCAAGTGTTTACCTGGTTACTCCACCCCAGACTTGAAAGAGGCGAATACACATAACATTGGGTACAATTTTAGTTTCGGTCATCCCTGTATTTAGATATCCAAACTAACATAACTTAATCTAATGTAACCTAACGTAATCTAATGTAACTTAACCGAAACTAAAATAATACGAAATAATGTTTCAAGAAGTGTAATTTCGAAGCTATGGTGGACTAGTTCATTGTGTTTGCTTCATTCCGGCCGAGGTAAAACAAATAACTGGCGTATTTTATTTGCAAACCGATTCACGTCAGGATAAATTATACGCTATCTCCGAATAGCTTATTTTTCACTCTTACCAGTGATTAAAGGGTACGCATTATGGACGACGAATGTGTGTGTCTGGTGTTGCGCTACATTACAAATTTATAACCATAACATAATAAATCTACTCTTCATAATCAGAGTTGCTAAGGCCAATGAAAACTACATGTCATTATATGCTGACCAATGAGAAACGAAATATTACTCCAAGAAAGCCACCTGGGGGGGGGGGACCTCAGGGGCCAACGCACCACGAGAAACAAGCTAATCACCCGACAGCTGTGTTATACAGGTGCTCTACCACATGTGTCTCAGGCCCAGCTGTTGACTTTACAGCACCGGGTTTCAGGTGGACAGCCCAGACATTCAATGCTGCAGACTGATAACTTAAACCACGTTCTTACCATCTCTAGGTTAACTGACGCGTTCTACCTGCACAAAGTTGAGGGCTGTTAGAATTACTATATTTTCTATTTTTTTAAGGGTAACATTCTCAAGATGGTGTTTACTATTTACTCCATATAATAAGTAACTAGTAAGTGGTTGTACAGGTAAGGGAGGGATGGTTGTAGAATTTACGAGTCGGAGCGGCAGGTGATGCTGGGGGGAGGGGGTGGTCTTCCACACAGGGGTCAATATACACAAGCCACCCACAACTCCTCCCCACACTCACACACACACGCACACTACCACACCTCCAGAGCTCTCTATTAATATGTATTTCCTTTGTTCTATTTGAGGGATAAGATCCAATTTACTTAACAACGCCATTTCATTGGTGTTTCTAGAGGTACGACGTGTGGGACGTGTGGGCGGCGCACTTGTGTCAGCAATGAGGGAGCTGGTTCCCGCTGCCAGGCGCCCACCTGTTGATGTCGCCACTGGCCGCCATGTTGGCGGCCCTGATAATCCACCCGACTTATAATTTCTACGTTACACACACTACACATCCTTGAACAATGATTTTTTTTTCTGCTCTTGACGTAATTCCAGTGATCACTGCGCGTCACCACACGTGAATTCTTTCACAGTAATCCAAGACGAGATGAAAACTACTCGGTGTTTCCACTGAGCGTCTCCAGCAGGGAAGGGAACATTTTCATGATGATTTGGACTAACTTTATTGTCATGCATATATGTGGACACTGAGGCGGATATAGAAGAAACTACTAATAGGAAGATTACTACAAAGATTAGTGTAAATATATATTCACAAGACAGGGTTAGGATAAACATGCAACTAGAATACTGATAACTTGGAGTACTACCTTTATGGAAACACGACCACCAGTACGACTCACTTTTAAACACGCGTGTTCACAGTCCATAAAAGTAATATTCCGTGAATACGACTTTTTGTTATTTACGAGAGACAAGTCGGCAGGCGTTTGTCTAGGGGTGAGAATATGAAGTGTTGTGGCACGATAGCGTTAAGTAGAGATAAGATAATGAAGGATAGCACAAGCAGGAACACACAGTACAGCACGTGCTTGAGGGAGAGACACACGCACACATATGAGAGAGGACAGCAGTTAGATCCACAGCTGCGCCATAGCGACACCTGTGACATTTAGCGGCCAACATGGGAATGCGGAGCTAGACTACGAGGCAACATCTACTGGCTTGTCATGCACACTAAAGTTTTTCAAAGATCCACTACCTTTCTACTGACGGCGTCCCACACCAAGAACTGCATTAAGACGATATCTTCTTCGTCTGTGCCCAGCAGGGGCCCATTTGCCCCTGCTGTAGCTGTGTACATTACAACAAAATGGGTCGCCATATTGAGTACACAACAACCCGAAACACAGCAACACGCTCCAGAAGCCGGGTTTTAGTGACACCTTACCGAATCCTGTCCCACCCCTGTGTATATCCCACTACCCGAAACCGATCACCAGAGAAAAAAAATTATAGATAAAAGAGAGAGCCGAGTCCAACCCTCCCAACACCGCAACAACGCCTCGACCACTGGGACTCAACTAGCCAGGTAGCGCAGTCCGTACACCTGTAGGTGGATGCCATAAGTCGCTTTCAGCTTCATTACAATTTCGTAGTTTTATTATTTATTTGTTTGCCTTTTCGCGTTTTGGCTAACGTATTCAGCTGAAAATAGTTAGATCTGATTTTATATGTGATATTATAAAGAAAATTATGATCTGGTCAATTAGAAATATAACAAAAATATAATTACAAATTTCGTCTTTCGATATTTTTAGGTTCTTGTAGGCGTGGTCAGAGAAACCCGTAATACGATTGGCTACAAGAAAACTTCTCCGGTGCTGATTGGCTCCTACACGAGAGTAGCAGAGCCGGCCGGCAAAATACAACATATGGTGTTCTTGTCAGCAGTCTTTCCACCCTGACAGTAAACACACCGATGCACCGGTAATAACACAACACCGTAATTGTACAAAGGAGAAACTGGAAAAATGTCGACACTCAGGCCATTTATATACGTCCACAACGAACTATTCTCCTACATGAAACAATATTGTATGTGGAATCAGTCAGTCAGACCCAGTTAGTAGCCCAGACGTCACAAGACAATAAACACAAACAGATAAACGTGGGAGGAACTGTATGTGCCACAGACTGTCAGCTGGTAGTGATAAGGGTTAAAACAGGTGTTGATAACGAGCCCATTCAACAGGAGAGAAAAAGAATACCCATGAGAGGAGGAGAGTTTGAGGGAGTGAGTGGGTCGCCCCTAAACATCTACTATAATAAAAGTTTGTGAATTTTAATATAATTTAGGTTACATATAATCCAATTCAAATCATATATTCAACTTTTTAATATTTTTGTATATGTGTTTCTTCAGCATTTGTATCGCCTCTAAAACTGAAGAGATGTTAGGGTGTTATTCTGTCTGTCTGTCTGTTAATCGGTTCTTACAGTATTATAGAGATTACGTCCAGTCATTAGCAGCCGAGGCGGTGTGTTGGTTATGAGGGAGGGAGGGAGCTTAGTGATGTGTGCGGTAAGGGAGGGGGAGAAGGAGGGGGGGAGGGAGGGAGCTTAGTGATGTGTACGGTAAGGGAGGGGGAGAAGGAGGGAGAGAAGGAGGGAGGGAGAGAAGGAGGGAGGGGGAGAAGGAGGGAAGGAATGAGGGAGGGAGGGAGAGAAGGAGGGAAGGAATGAGGGAGGGAGAGAAGGAGGGAGAGGAGGGAGGGAGAGAAGGAGGGAAGGAATGAGGGAGGGAGGGGGGGAGAATGAGGGAGGGAGAGGAGGGAGGGAGAGAAGGAGGGAAGGAATGAGGGAGGGAGAGAAGGAGGGGGGGGAGATGTGAGTGTTTTTTCTCTTCTTTCTTCTTTCACACAAGTAATAATACCCTAAACATTTCTTTTTTCTTTCTTTCTTACACACAATAATAATTATCCTCATCTGTTTAAATTCAAGTCAATACATTTGTAACTTGGCAGGTGTGTACGAAGGCCCTAATATACACAAATTATCCATTTTTTCCTTTTTGGTCTATTTCGTTGTTTTATTAGGTCAAAGGTCAAAGGTCATAAAATGTTTTTCCTCGCTATGATGGAAATACACGATGATTTTTATTATTTAATTATTTATTATTATTATTATTTTTTTGGCTTTTGTTCAATTCATAAATTAGTTCCGGATTTTATGTTTTTTGTTTAGGGTGAGTTACATATTAAGGGTGAGAGTTACATATTAAGGGAGAGAGTTACATATTAAGGGAGAGAGTTACATATTAAGGGTGAGAGTTACATATTAAGGGTGAGAGTTACATATTAAGGGAGAGAATTACATATTAAGGGAGAGAGTTACATATTAAGGGTGAGAGTTACATATTAAGGGTGAGAGTTACATATTAAGGGAGAGAGTTACATATTAAGGGAGAGAATTACATATTAAGGGTGAGAGTTACATATTAAGGGTGAGAGTTACATATTAAGGGAGAGAGTTACATATTAAGGGAGAGAGTTACATATTAAGGGAGAGAGTTACATATTAAGGGAGAGAGTTACATATTAAGGGAGAGAGTTACATATTAAGGGAGAGAGTTACATATTAAGGGAGAGAGTTACATATTAAGGGAGAAAGTTACATATTAAGGGAGAGAGTTACATATTAAGGGAGAGAGTTACATATTAAGGGAGAGAGTTACATATTAAGGGTGAGAGTTACATATTAAGGGAGAGAGTTACATATTAAGAGTAAGAGTTACACATTAAGGGTGAGAGTTACATATTAAGAGTGACAGTTACATATTAAGGGTGAGAGTTACACATTAAGGGTGAGAGTTGCACATTAAGGGTGAGAGTTACACATTAAGGGTGAGAGTTACATATTAAGGGTGAGAGTTACACATTAAGGGTGAGAGTTATATATTAAGAGTGAGAGTTACACATTAAGGGTGAGAGTTGCACATTAAGGGTGAGAGTTACACATTAAGGGTGAGAGTTACATATTAAGAGTGAGAGTTACACATTAAGGGTGAGAGTTACATATTAAGAGTGAGAGTTACATATTAAAGGTGAGAGTTACACATTAAGGGTGAGAGTTACATATTAAGAGTGAGAGTTACACATTAAGAGTGAGAGTTACACATTAAGGGTGAGAGTTACATATTAAGGGAGAGAGTTACATATTAAGGGAGAGAGTTACACATTAAGGGAGAGAGTTACACATTAAGGGTGAGAGTTACACATTAAGAGTGAGAGTTACACATTAAGGGTGAGAGTTACACATTAAGGGTGAGAGTTACACATTGGGAGAGAAAGTTGTCCTTTTAATTCTGGTTAGTCGATGTCAACAGCGGGGTCCGGACAAAAGCCCCCCCCCCCCCCCCCCCCCCGGACAAAACTCCCTCGGTTAAAGTGCAAAGTAGGACAAAATAAGAGCAAAAATGTTAGGTTAAGTTAAATTAGGTTAGGTTAGGTTAGGATAGGTTAGGATAGGTTAGGTTAGTCAATAATTTTCCCCTTTCCGACTCTATACATTGGTGTACTGAACGGATTCAAAAGCGAAACTTAGTCCTTGTATTACCCACAGGTCAAGAAGGAGGAGGAGGAGGAGACGAGAGGATTTGGCAGACCAGAATGTTTGAATTATTCCTTCCTTGGATATGACGTCATGACCCCAATACTGTATCACGCGCCATCTATCGTCAATATCCCCAAATAGTGTCTTATAAAATAGTGCTGACGTGTTGTAATGTCACTCAGCTGCCTAGTTCATATGTGTCAATAACTTCTGTAGAATTTCAGTACATTTGCATATACAGTGAAAACCTTCATATAACGGACTACCTTCTTTCATATAATCCGGTATAAGGAGGTTTTATATATAACGGACTTCGACATAACGGATTAACATCTCACATATAGTCCGTTAAATAGAGGTTTCACTGTATATATTAATTGAAATAAATTCTATTGCCTTGTACAAAATGCTGATTAAACACAGACGTCAGCCATGTCAACAGCTTATCTCAGGTGTGTCAACAAACAGGGCATTTGAACAAGTCCTTACCCAGATCTGTACAGGTTAGGTTAGGTTAGGTTAGGTTAGGTTAAGCTACTGGACAATATTAGAGTATAGTTGAGCTTATACGCAACTGCGCTTAATTCTTTGACGTATAAATATAAAGATTGATCTATATAACGACATTAGCACTTAACTACAAACAGTATGTATAATTTCGCACGTATCAACACTTATCATTACTCTTGTACATAATTATTAAAAAAAATCTTGATGTAACCTACCCTAGCCTAACCTAACCTACCCTAGCCTAACCTAACCTAACCTACCCTAGCCTAACCTACCCTAACCTAACCTAACCTAACCTAACCTAACCTAACCTAGCCTAACCTAACCTACCCTAACCTAACCTAACCTAACCTAAAGTCAGTGGAGTGTACCATGGACGAGAGGTTGAGTGAGGATGACTGTAAACAACGAGGAGGCTGACAAGGGCGGATCCAGTATTGTACTCAGGTATTATTTGTATATTAAAAGTATTTATTCTAGAGACTTCAGAATATCTCCTAATATCAAGTACACATGGCCTCAAAATGCCCAAATACTCTAAATGGTGGGTGGGCTCGCTGTGATAACCATGTTCCCCCAGCCACAACTTTTTGAACCCCCCTTTTGAAATTCCTACATCCGCCCCTGGTTGGATGTTGTCTGTATGATGCGTTAAGTAAAGGAGGTGTATTGGGTGACTATAGATGTGGAAACGTCATATAGCTATAATCAATATATAAATAATCAGTAACTATGGTATTGTTAAATATATTTATTAATTGTAGTGATAATTCAGATGTAGCAGGTGAACAGAAAATAAATTTGTATATTTGCAAATTTCCTGAGTCATAGTGTGTACCACTCTATGTATGAACACACACACAGGCAGCTACCAAACAGGGAGGTACTACCGCCTGGGAAGATATTGGACGCATAATGTGTTGTCTAATGGTAGACCCTGCTGCCATATGGCATCACGAAAATTGTGACCAAGTTCCAGGTTGCTGATCTGACTTTCTGCCTCATTTACACACAATTGCAGGGTCTCAATTGTTTCTCTTACTATTGACAACACAACATACATATATTGTTCCTCACTTTTGATTTTTTTTCATTTTGTATTTCTTTGTGGTTCTTTATTACAGTATTATTATTATTATTATTATTATTATTATTATTATTATTATTATTATTATTATTATTATTATTATTATTATTATTATTATTATTATTATTATTATTATTATTATTATTTATTATTACATTTTCGCCCCCCCCCCCCCCCCCCCCCAGGCCCCGATGTGGGTCAGTGACCTGTGCCTGGGTGGGCTAATTCCCGTAAAAAAAACAAAAAAACAAAAACAAAAACACAGTGGACAACACCTCACCTCACCGGACTACTCATCGCTACAAGGCACCTTGGACAGGCTACAGGCATGGATTACGGAGAACAAGGTCACCATCAACCACATCAAAACCGTAGTCATGCACATCCATACCGCCACCACTCCAGTGCAAGCTCCAGCAGTCACAGTGGGTGCCCATCCTCTCCAGTTAGTGCAGTCTGCCAAACTCCTGGGTGTTACCATAGACCACAAACTGGACTGGAAGGCCCATGTAAACAACACACTTAGGGCAGCCTCGTACCGACTCTACATGCTACAACGACTTAGGTCACTTGGGGCACCCACGCCAGAGCTGAGGACTATCTACAACGCCTTTATTCTTCCCAAATTAACGTATGCGTCACCACCCTGGTCGTCTTCTCCCAACTCAACCCAACAACGTCAGCTTGAGAAGGTACAGAAAAGGGTCTGTAGAATCATGCTCGGCGCAGACTACTCCGGCTACAACAACGCTCTCTCCACCCTGGAAATGCCATCTCTCAGTGACCTCCACCACCAAGCACTAGCAAGGTTTGGCAGTGGACTACTGCATCATCCTCGTCATCGCCACCTCCTGCCACCGGCAGTCGCCCGCCCACCTCGCACAGTCCGCCACTACAATAAAATTCAGCCCATAAGAGCCCGCACTGATAGATATAAGAATAGCACCATCCATCTATTGTTAAAATAATAAACAACTCCTGATTTATGTACTGTACAGCCCTGTAAATGTACTGAACGCATATCATTATGTCTAAATCACATGTAAGTTTGTATATTTTCAGCCACCGGCTGCAACTCTATTATTATTGCTCGCACACACACACACACACCAGTGTATTCACTCCCAGTAAACACTACTCCTTGCACTGTCACTATGTTGAAATGCACTGTAGTTTGAGCTTTTCCCCATCTAGTTATTATATATCTTATTTGTATCACTTATGTTACTTGTATATTATTTGTAATTCGAAACCCATTCCCCAAATATGTAACTGTATATTTTCAGCCTTCTGGCTGCCAAGCTCTTTCAATAAACCGTTAATTATTATTATTATTATTATTATTATTATTATTATTATTACACACACACACTAGGAAAATTATATACTTTAGTCATCCATATGTTTACGTTTTCTCTGGTAAGTCTACAGGCTGGTCGTGTGGTAAACTAAAACAATTCTAACACTCTACACTTTTAATTTAACTCAAGTGCCGAGAATAACTAATAACAGGTTAATATAATCATTTACAGTTTTCGAAATGATGTTATATAAGATTCTATCATGACCGAATAGTACCCACAGACAATGGCACACTTAAGAATCAAAGAGCTTCCCACAACACTGATACATTAGTCAAAGAACCGAACATGTAAAGACCACATTTTTCATAATGATAATAAAAGAAAACTCTATTTATCCATAATCACCATACAGTATCTAGCAATTGCCACATTTATGAAATTCCAGATACTCTCAGCCCGCAGCCATATAAATGTAAATTGAATTATTTTTGACACAAACTTGCTATTAATTCACAATGGCCGAAACTCTGCAAATAATATTATAAGCTCCATATACATCACATCACAAAGGCCTCCGAACCTATTCACTGTGCAAATTAACTGTTGTATCATGCTGTACATTACCAAAATAAACAAACTAACTTACTCTGGATGCTGGCAGTACTCCAGTTTCTGAGCGGAGACAGCATCTGGCATGGAAATTCAGAAAAATAAAATTTGATCAGGACTTAATGTTTTACACCTGTCCAAAATACATAAAAAAAAACGTAAAAAGTCAAACACAATAGAATACACTTATGTCAGTTAATTTTACCGTAAATAATGTTAATAATCTACAAAAATATTAATCTAAAACATTAAACCCCTCAAAGATGAAAGAGTGTTAGAAGAACAATAGATATTTTAAGAAGACACAAACAGGAAATCAGAGGAAGAGAAAAACATCTTAAATAAAAAGCATTAATAACTTAAATAGAACCAGTAAGAAAACATTAAGACAATCAGAAAATAGAATAAAAATGACATTTATATATACCACGATATCAAACTTAGAATAACAAGTAGTAACAGACGAGGATACTGAACTGTAAAAAGTAAATCAAGTGAAAACGACCTTTACTGATAATAAATCCAGTTACCCCTAAGACAAAATAGAAAACGAACACCATACATAGAAAACGTTATATATTTTACCATAGACTAAAATAATGATTCGGCCACTCTTGCTATAAATTACAAAATACATTATTCATTGAGAGGAAAAGTTTAAATAATATGAAAAGTTTAAAAAATAACGAATTTTCACATAAGTTAAAATCTAAAATAAATTAAATAATTAAAAACCCGTTAAAAAATTTGTTTCACTATCAAAGCGACCCCCCAGTGAATAGTGACACAATCATATACCACAAATAAACAGGAAAAATATAAGGGCACTCCTCTAAAATTGAGAAGATAGAGAAGGAAGCAGGAAGCAAATGAGAGAACACCAAGAGGAAATATCAACAGGAGGATCATCCAACTCAGGTTAAAGGAAACATCGGCCGCCATTTCAATCGTCAACACCCACAACAGACGTAACAGCACTATGACTGACAATTGCATCATTCACACACAACGAGGGAGATCTTTGGGCAACGCTCAAAATCCTAAACAAGATAGAAAAAATAATCTCAGATAATTCCTATAAGCTACTTAATGTTAACTAACCAAGAGAATAATAATGTGAAGCATACTGGTAGTAGGTAGTAGGCAGCTACCAAACAGGGAGGTAATACCGCCTGGGACCAGGTTGCTGAAATGATTTTCTGCCTCATTTACACACAATTGCAGGGTTTCAATTGTTTCTCTTCCTTTGACAACACAACATACATATATAATTTATCACTATTTTTGTGTGTGTTTATTTAAGGCTCTCTATTATTATTATTATTATTATTATTATTATTATTATTAGTAGTAGTAGTAGTAGTAGTAGTAGTAGTAGTAGTAGTAGTAGTAGTAGTAGTAGTATTAGTATTAGTATTAGTATTAGTATTAGTAGTAGTAGTAGCAGCAGTAGTATTATGATTATTATTATTACTATTATTATTATTATTGTTATTATTATTATTATTATTATTATTATTATTATTACTTATAATTTTTATTGGTATTATTAATAGTTTCTTTATTATAATTGTTATATGTTTTTATTAATTATTATAATTTTCTTATTATTATTTTCTTATATTTTTGCCCCCCGGCCTTGATGTGGGTAATTATAAAATGACCTGTGCCTGGGTGGGCTAATACCCATAACAAACAGTGACTATGGATCTGTCGTTAAGGTGTCAATCCGCATATTAAGGCTTCAATCTGTACTTTAGAGGGTTGATCTATGTGTTAAGTTAGACCTACCCATACATACGTAAGAGTGGTCTTGCTCTAAGGCGTTAACTCATACACTGACGGGATACGTACGGTAGGTACATTACGGCATTGATTCTTGTGTCAAAAGCCTTCATCCGCACGTCAAGGCATCCAGTCCACACGTCATGGCATCCAGTCCGCACATAATGGCATCCAGTCCACACGTCATGGCATCCAGTCCGCACATAATGGCATCCAGTCCACACATCAAGGCATCCAGCCCACACGTCATGGCATCCAGTCCGCATACCAAGCCGCCGGCCCACACGTCAAGGCATCCAGTCCGCACATCAAGGCATCCAGTTCACACGTTATTGCATCCAGTCCGTACACCAGGCCATCAGTCCGCAGACCATGGCATTGATCCGTACAGTGAATCAACCCAAGTTACCTGCTGTATCACCTGTCATTGGGCGTAATAAACTAATTTGTCGAGAGTGTGAATATTGCTGACACCATCACCAGGAAACTCCCCACACTTCTCCTATACCTGGTGCTAACTGAGTCTCACCATCTGTGCGCTGGCAGGTACTAATGACCCCAATACCCAAGAGACTCGATACAAGAACTACACCAAGATAAAGTTATTTAGGAGAGACATCTAAATTAAACTCACACTTTGATGTCTTGGTTCAGGGAGACATTTTCGACGTATATGTTTGGACTTCTGATTCACTCGATGCCTTTTGTTGCAATGTATCGAGATATGTGTACGTAATCAGATCTTCTACCTCGTCTTTGGCTGAAAAATGTTTATTGGTAATTGTGGGATATAATGAAAGAGGTTTAAAGGAAAATGTTCGTCGTATAATATCAGAGGAGAGAAAAATAACTGCTGGTATTAAGTGCGAGTTACCGCGGGGAGCTGACAACATCAATAGTATATAAGACCTCTCACTCATGGCCTAATACAATACTTGGCTGAAGAATAACAACACTGATTTATAATGTACACCCAAGTCCTCCTTCTACAGTATAAGATCTGAAAGTATCACAACGCTATATATACAGTATATATATTATGTTTCTTTAAAGGATTTCAGTCAAGTAATCAAAGCAGGGTTATTTTAATGAAGGAACCTAACTGAATTGAGAGTAAAATCACCGTTTGGAATATTTCGAGGTAAAATACACTCGCATAACGAACACCCTTCACCCCGCTGCTAGTAACTGACTCATTAAAGACCGTATAGTGCACTGAGGAGGGAGGGAGGGAGGGAGGGTGACGAGGCTCGCCTCTATATAATAAACTTGTCCAAACCAATCATGTTGTAACCTCATCTCCGGGGCTTCGTTTACATCACACTTCCTGGAAACTTTAAAAACATGTTGTATTTCCCTGTTTCCTGAGGTGTTTTGTCTGTGTAATAAATGAGGGAAATTACAGAGAGAAAGGAGGTGAATGTTTGTTTGACTCAGTACACATAACCACGTGACTGTGGGATGGTTGGAGGTGTCAGGTGTGGTGTTGACTGCTCGTGTTCTCATTGGCTAGGTATAATGTTTACTGATGTCATGATTGGTTGATTTTGCGGCACATGTTAATGGGGTTTAAGAATGACTCACAGCTGACATGATACTGTGTGTGTGTGTGTGTGTGTGAAAGTGACAGTAATATCTGTTGTGACTTAAGTGACATCTAGTAAGGAAACACCACACTCAGGTGCACTAAACTCGCCTCCTAACTTACGTCGTCAATACAAAAAAAAAAAAAAATAATAAAATAAATAACCTGGCCACAAAACATCGACTCCCATCATCACCGTGTCAACACCTGCAGCCATACGCGACCACCTGAACACGAACGAGGAAGTTGTCATAGGGATTTACAGATGAATAAAAAAACAACAGTTGGCCTTCACCCCTCCTCCAACATGCACTGCCATCACGGACGCGCCTGGCAACACGGAGCAGCAACACGGAGGGGATAATGTGAAGAAGAAGGGTGTGGGACGGTGCGGGATCGACGACCTCTGAGAATGTGTTGGGAACCGGATTCAAATTGATCATTATTATTGTTTTTTTTTTCTTACGCATCGTCGATAGAGGTGAAGGTGGAATTTATTTTAAGCCCTTGAGTACGATGTTTTAACTTCTTGAGTAGGATGATTTAACCCCTTGAGTATGATGTTTTAACTTCTTGAGTATGATGTTTTAAGCCCTTGAGTACGATGTTTTAATTTCTTGAGTAGGATGATTTAACCCCTTTAGTACGATGATATAACTTTTCGAGTAGGATGACTTAACCCCTTGAATACGATGAATTAAGAGGGAGATTTACGATGGTAGTTGCAATGTATACACGAAAGAGAGAGAGAGAGAGAGAGAGAGAGAGAGAGAGAGAGAGAGAGAGAGAGAGAGAGAGAGAGAGAGAGACCCAAACATCGACCACTAGCAAAAATGAAAAAAAAAAGAACACAAATTAACAACTAGAGATGAAGTGGAGTCAATAACCCAAGGGAGTAAGTGAATGAGAGAGAGAGAGAGAGAGAGAGAGAGAGAGAGAGAGAGAGAGAGAGAGAGAGGTTCGACTTCATGTAGGGCAGGCGGGTGGGTGGGCAGGCAAGAGGGTGGGAGGGAGGGCAAGCACTCAACAGAAAACTAAATAATTGAAGCGTGAGGAAGGGCAAGGATAGAATAAAGGTGGACGAAAGAGAAGGGGGGAAATATTGGATGAAGTGAAGAGGTGATGAAATTATAAACTAAACACACACACACACACGACACACACACACACACACACACACAAGACACACACACACACACACGGTATAGGGGAGGTGATAAATGACTAGGCTGTTGAGAGAGAGAGAGAGAGAGAGAGAGAGAGAGAGAGAGAGAGGAACAGGTGATTCAATTACCTTATCACGAGCCAATCCAATCAAGCAACTTGGAGATGGTGAGGATGAACATAGGAGCTCAGGCTGCATGGGCCGGTGCTGATGGCTCACCTACTTACCACCCAGTCTCCTCTCTTTGTCTAATTCACACCTACCCGTGGCTCATCACACCTACCCGTGGCTCATCACACCTACCCATGGCTCATCACACCTACCCATGGCTCATCACACCTACCCATGGTTCATCACACCTACCCATGGTCATCACACCTACCCATGGGTCATCACACCTACCCATGGGTCATCACACCTACCCATGGCTCATCACACCTACCCATGGCTCATCACACCTACCCATGGCTCATCACACCTACCCATGGCTCATCACACCTACCCATGGCTCATCACACCTACCCATGGCTCATCACACCTACCCATGGCTCATCACACCTTCCCATGGTTCATCACTTACGTATGACTGGCTGACAGTCGGCTTGATTTACATGTTCACACAACGGGTTTGGTTTATACACCTTTATGGGATTGACTTAATGACTGACTGACTGACTGGTAAAGGTAACCTGTCCGTGTGATTGATTCCTTTACTCCTGACACAGTTAATTATATGACTGTATGTTGACTGCTACTTGGGGGAGTTAAGTTCGGTTATGTTAGGTTAGGTCAGGTTAAAGTTTGGTTAGAGTTTGGTTAGGTTAGATTGGGGTAGGTTAGGTTTTGTATAAGGTTAAGTTAAATTATGTTAGGTTAGGTTAGGTTAGGTGAAATAAGCTGAGGGGGCTAATCATCATGTTATGTCTATACAGGTAAAAGATCACATATATTACCTGTCTACTCTTCAGTAATCTTACCTTCACAAGACGAGCAAACTGAGGCGGTGACCAACAACTTAATTTTCCTCAAAGGTTGACAAATAATGGAGTCTTCATTAGGATATTGAGTCTTCATCATCAACGAGTCTTTATCAGGAGTCTTCAAGAGGCTACCGAGTCTTCATCACCAGCTCTGTAATATACACCGACAATCAAGGCTCAGCTCCCAGTCAAAAACAAAACAACATTGATCACTATTTCACTTTAATACAAATCAACATAAAACAAACGCAATAAAGATACCAAAACTATATGATAAAATAAAGCAACATTACAGAACATCACCAAATAATAACAATATACATTTTCTCTCTATATAACAGTTCATGAAATAAACAATAATAGAGTAAAAAAAATAAGATATATGTTAAAAGTTAAAGTAAATAATGAGATTGTTAAAAATACGTTGTTATTTGAACATAATGACAATAAAAGTAGAATAATTTGGTGGAAAATGAAGAAATAATAATAAATGTAATCTTATATGAGGTGTTGACTCAGTGTTATAGATGTTATATGACCAAACTAGATAGGTTAGGGTAGGTTAGGGTAGGTTAGGGTAGGTTAGGGTAGGGTAGGTTAGGTTAGGGTAGGTTAGGGTAGGTTAGGTTAGGGTAGGTTAGGGTAGGTTAGGGTAGGTTAGGGTAGGGTAGGTTAGGTTAGGGTAGGGTAGGTTAGGTTAGGTTAGGGTAGGTTAGGGTAGGGTAGGTTAGGTTAGGGTAGGTTAGGGTAGGTTAGGTTAGGGTAGGTTAGGTTAGGGTAGGTTAGACCCTTACACTACAGTCAACACCGTCAATTTCTGCTCTAAAATCAATCACAAGTTGATGACCGTCCGTTCACACACGAAGACTTCGAAGCACTGATCTCTTTACCACCAACAGGACACACACACCACACCACGAATCCAGGTAAAAAAGTCACAGGTAAAAAAGTCACAGGTAAAAAAGTCACAGAAAAAAGGTCACAGGTAAAAAAGTCACAGGTAAAAAAGTCTCAGAAAAAAAGTCACAGGTAAAAAAGTCACAGAAAAAAGTCACAGGAAAAAAAGTCACAGGAAAAAAAGAAAAGTTAACTATCGAATTCTCACATTTTTTAAGGTTAATATGTCAATCAGTTTCAGTAAAGGAATATGCAGAACTGATGGTAACCTAACCTAACCTAACCTAACCTAACCTCACCTAACCTTTATTACCGGCCACCATAAATTAATTGTGACTTTTTTCCTGTGACTTTTTTTCCTAGCCAAAATTGTGAATTTTTTTCTGTGACTTTTTTTCCTGTGACTTTATTACCGGCCACCCACACCACATGCCTCGTGGTCTCTGCCAGGTTGACACGACAGGCTTAACAACACTTTGGCTGTTTCACTACTCAAAACAGTCACAGGCAATTTGGTAGTTTCAATATATATTCTAACCGTAATTATATTCAATCTCATGTTTTATATACAAGTTATTTTTATATACTGTGTCAATAGTTAATTTTCTTGTTAACTTTTATGAGTTAGATTTTGTTGTTTTATTCAATTATTTTACGTGGCTGTTTCTTAGGTCAATAACAATTTAGTTTCGTTAGGTTAAATTACACTTATCTGATGTTTGTATTATTTTCCTTGCATTCGTTTTCTTTTATTTTTCTCCCAGTATTATTCTTATCAGTGTTAAGATATGTTAACCTTCCAATATATTAATAATGAAATAATATAACAATGCATAACATATTCTTTCCTCTTACCTTTTATTATAACTTTTTTTTTCCATTTTTATCAAACAATTTTCGCCGAGTTGCCACATAATTTTTTTTTTACCTTATTTTAATTTATAATCAATCGACCAATTACAGTTTGACATCTTGGTTGACTGAAGAAAATTGTTACGTCATGTTCGGTTTCTTTATCGGTCGTGTCTTCAATCGGTCATGGTTTTATCGTATACATACATTATAAAGACGCAGCTTACTATTACTGAAACCGTTGGTGCAGTAATTGATTAGATAATTAGATAAATGGACATGAGAGAGAGAGAGAGAGAGAGAGAGAGAGAGAGAGAGAGAGAGAGAGAGAGAGAGAGAGAGGTTAACAACACGTCCACAATCTTCAAGTCTCATCGCTATACGTGTAGTTTTGCAGAGTGTCGTCAGATTTAATTACAAATCCTATTTTAGTGTCAACAGCAAATTTACTTATGTTGTTGTCTACGCCTATATTTATGCCGTTTATTAATATTATAAATAGTAATGGTCCAAGTACTGAGCCTTGGGGTACTCCACTAGTGACATTACCCCAATTGGATTTAGTGTCGTAAATGCTTACTCGCTGTTTCCTGACCTGTAACCACGCCCTAATTCATTTTAAAATATCTCCTCCAATACCATGAGCCTCTACTTTTCGTATTAGTCTTTCGTGGGGGACTCTGTAGAAGGCTTTGCTAAAGTCAAGATATACCACATCATAATCTTGCCCGTCTTCCACTGATTCGAAAACAGTTGACAAGAGTGTTAATAGATTTGTCAGACATGAGCGTCCACTTGTGAAGCCATGTTGGGAATCATTGATCAACTTGTGCTTCTCCAGGTGATTTGGAATAGAGTTTTAAATTATTGCTTCCAGCAATTTGCCTACTATTGATGTTAGACTGATTGGACGGTAGTTAGAGGATAGTGATCTATCTCCCTTCTTGAAAATCGGTATTACATTCGCTATTCTCCAGGATTCTGGTACTACATCCGTTTTTAATGACATGTCAAACAAATTTGCTAAGGGCGTACTAAGTTCTTCCTTACATTCCTTTAATACTCTGGTATATATCTCATCGAGACCTGGTGACTTATTAGGCTTTAGTTTGTCTATTTGTTTATTACCATCGTGACTAGTCGCTACTATCTCGTTTAATCTATTGTCTTCACTATCTCTGTATAGAGTCGGTGCCTCGGGTATCATGTTTAAATTTTTGGTGGTGAAAACTGTTGAAAAGTATCTGTTCAGATTATTGCTCATTTCTCTGCCGTTATCAGTTAGCTCGCTGGTATCTGACTGTATTGGTCCAATCTTGTCTCGTGTTTTAGTTTGATACATTTGGAAGAATCCCTTGGGGTTTGACTTCGCCTCCCTTGCTACCTTCAGTTCATTATTCCTCTTTGTTTTTCTTATATCGGTCTTAACCCTACCGGCCAATACCTTATAATAATCTCGGAGGCAAACTTCATCACGATTTATTCTCCAACCTATAGCCTTCCTTTGTCCAATAATATTCATTAAATAATTATTTATCCATTTGGGGTCAATGTTATTTGATCTGAGTTTTCTGTATGGTATGTTCTGCCTTGGTGCATAAAGTAACTCATTATTCAAATTGTTATGAAACTCGTAATGGTGGTCAACATGGCACCAAAACTACACTGAGACTGTATACATTTACCATATAAGCTCACACATGCGTAGTCCAGAGGGGAAAAAGAAATATGACGTTTACAAATCTGTCGAGGAATCCGGTAGAGGAGAGGTGAAAGATGGTGAGTGTTAGGAGGACATATGAGAACACTTAGGGAGAGGGTTTTTGGGTGGCTGGGGCGGTGTTGGGTGGCAGGGAGGGTGTTGGGTGGCAGGGAGGGTGTTGGGTGGCTGGGGCGGTGTTGGGTGGCTGGGGCGGTGTTGGGTGGCAGGGAGGGTGTTGGGTGGCAGGGAGGGTGTTGGGTGGCTGGGGCGGTGTTGGGTGGCAGGGAGGGTGTTGGGTGGCAGGGAGGGTGTTGGGTGGCTGGGGCGGTGTTGGGTGGCAGGGAGGGTGTTGGGTGGCTGGGGCGGTGTTGGGTGGCAGGGAGGGTGTTGGGTGGCAGGGAGGGTGTTGGGTGGCAGGGAGGGTGTTGAGTGGCTGGGAGGGTGTGGCAAGGGTGTGTGGGCGGCGGGCAATGTGAAGGACGGAGCGGCTCGCCAACATA
>CAUDMG010003594.1:207500-235000 GCA_958450375.1 Homarus gammarus | reverse complement strand
TGTAGGGGGTAGTGTAAGTGGTAGTGTAGGTGATAGTGTAGGTGGTAGTGTAGGGGGTAGTGTAGGGGGTAGTGTAGGGGGTGGTGTAGGTGGTAGTGTAGGTGGCAGTGTAAGTGGTAGTGTAGGTGGTAGTGTAGGTGGTAGTGTAGGTGGGAGTGTGTAAGTGGTAGCGTAGGTGGTAGTGTAGGGGGTAGTGTAGGGGTAGTGTAGGTGGTAGTGTAGGTGGTAGTGTAGCTGGTAGTGTAAGTGGCAGTGTAAGTGGTAGTGTAAGTGGTAGTGTAGGTGGTAGTGTAGGTGGTAGTGTAAGTGGTAGTGTAGGTGGTAGTGTAGGTGGTAGTGTAGGTGGGAGTGTGTAAGTGGTAGCGTAGGTGGTAGTGTAGGGGGTAGTGTAGGGGGTAGTGTAGGTGGTAGTGTAGGTGGTAGTGTAGCTGGTAGTGTAAGTGGCAGTGTAAGTGGTAGTGTAAGTGGTAGTGTAGGTGGTAGTGTAAGTGGTAGTGTAGGTGGTAGTGTAGGTGGTAGTGTAGGGGGTAGTGTGGTAGTGTAAGTGGGAGTGTAGGTGGTAGTGTAGGGGGTAGTGTGGTAGTGTAAGTGGTAGTGTAGGTGGTAGTGTAGGGGGTAGTGTGGTAGTGTAAGTGGTAGTGTAGGTGGTAGTGTAGGGGGTAGTGTGGTAGTGTAGGTGGTAGTGTAGGTGGTAGTGTAGGGGTAGTGTGGTAGTGTAGGGGTAGTGTGGTAGTGTAGGGGTAGTGTGGTAGTGTAAGTGGTAGTGTAGGGGTAGTGTAGGTGGTAGTGTAGGGGTAGTGTGGTAGTGTAGGTGGTAGTGTAAGTGGTAGTGTAGGGGTAGTGTGGTAGTGTAGGGGTAGTGTGGTAGTGTAGGTGGTAGTGAAGGTGGTAGTGCAAGTGGTAGTGTAGGTGGTAGTGTAGGGGGGGTAGTGTAGGGGGTAGTGTAGGTGGTAGTGTAGGGGGTAGTGTAGGTGGTAGTGTAGGGGTAGTGTAGGTGGTAGTGTAGGTGGTAGTGTAGGTGGTAGTGTAGGTGGATAACTTATTGTAAATGTAATAATTTTTTTTAGTTTACCTCAATTTTTTTGTTAGTATATATATTTGATAATGTAAATAACGTAAATTAAATGTGTTTATACAATAACAAATACGTTTATAAGTGTTGTATTATAAATGAAATTAACGTTTTTTTAGTAGAAATATTATATGATATGTAATAATTAATTAGACGCTTTTTAAAGTGATTGGGCTATACTGAAAATTACTTATAGGACAATTGTCAACATTTCCTACCTGTGATTCAAATGACGTTCAAGTACTCAAGAAAATCATTACATTATTATACCCCAAAACAAGACATTCTTTACCTGTAATTAATTAACATATAAAGGTAACTCTTTTAGAATGATTCAATCCTACTTTGCAATGATCGAATCCCACTTTACATCGACCATAGGGAGCACGCTTACCCCGCCACACACTACTTTCCAATCATCAGACCTAATTTGGAATGATGAAAAACCACTATGGAATAATCACGACCTCCTGAGCACGTAGTTCAATTTACCAACTTCTAAGATTACATGATCAAAGGAGTGGCGGTGGTGGAGGTCGTGTTGGAGGGTGGTGGTGGTGGTGGAGGTCGTGTTGGAGGGAGGTGGAGGTGATGGTGGAGGTCGTGTTGGAGGGTGGTGGTGGTGGTGGAGGTCGTGTTGGAGGGTGGTGGTGGTGGTGGAGGTCGTGTTGGAGGGAGGTGGAGGTGGTGGTGGAGGTCGTGTTGAAGGGTGGAGGTGATGGTGGAGGTCGTGTTGGAGGGTGGTGGTGGTGGAGGTCGTGTTGGAGGGAGGTGGAGGTGGTGGTGGAGGTCGTATTGGAGGGTGGTGGTAGTGGAGGTCGTGTTGGAGGGAGGTGGAGGTGGTGGTGGAGGTCGTGTTGGAGGGTGGTGGCGGTAGTGGAGGTCGTGTTGGAGGGAGGTGGAGGTGGTGGTGGAGGTCGTGTTGGAGGGTGGTGGTGGTGGAGGTCGTGTTGGAGGGTGGTGGTGGTAGTGGAGGTCGTGTTGGAGGGAGGTGGAGGTGGTGGTGGAGGTCGTGTTGGAGGGTGGTGGCGGTAGTGGAGGTCGTGTTGGAGGGAGGTGGAGGTGGTGGTGGAGGTCGTGTTGGAGGGAGGTGGAGGTGATGGTGGAGGTCGTGTTGGAGGGTGGTGGTGGTGGAGGTCGTGTTGGAGGGAGGTGGAGGTGGTGGTGGAGGTCGTATTGGAGGGTGGTGGTGGTGGAGGTCGTGTTGGAGGGAGGTGGAGGTGATGGTGGAGGTCGTGTTGGAGGGTGGTGGTGGTGGAGGTCGTGTTGGAGGGAGGTGGAGGTGGTGGTGGAGGTCGTATTGGAGGGTGGTGGTAGTGGAGGTCGTGTTGGAGGGAGGTGGAGGTGGTGGTGGAGGTCGTGTTGGAGGGTGGTGGCGGTAGTGGAGGTCGTGTTGGAGGGAGGTGGAGGTGGTGGTGGAGGTCGTGTTGGAGGGAGGTGGAGGTGATGGTGGAGGTCGTGTTGGAGGGTGGTGGTAGTGGAGGTCGTGTTGGAGGGAGGTGGAGGTGGTGGTGGAGGTCGTGTTGGAGGGTGGTGGCGGTAGTGGAGGTCGTGTTGGAGGGAGGTGGAGGTGGTGGTGGAGGTCGTGTTGGAGGGAGGTGGAGGTGATGGTGGAGGTCGTGTTGGAGGGTGGTGGTGGTGGAGGTCGTGTTGGAGGGAGGTGGAGGTGGTGGTGGAGGTCGTATTGGAGGGTGGTGGTGGTGGAGGTCGTGTTGGAGGGAGGTGGAGGTGATGGTGGAGGTCGTGTTGGAGGGTGGTGGTGGTGGAGGTCGTGTTGGAGGGAGGTGGAGGTGGTGGTGGAGGTCGTATTGGAGGGTGGTGGTAGTGGAGGTCGTGTTGGAGGGAGGTGGAGGTGGTGGTGGAGGTCGTGTTGGAGGGTGGTGGTGGTGGAGGTCGTGCTGGGGGTGGTAGTGGAGGTGGAGGTCGTGCTGGGGGTGGTAAAGGTCGTACTATGGGGTGGTGGAGGTCATGCTTGAGGAACAGGTTGTGTTGGAGAGGAAGAAGTCGTGGTGAGTAGAGAGGTGGTGAAGGTGACATTGGAGGGTGGCGGAAGTCGTGCTGGAAGAGGAGGAGGAAAAGGAGGAGGAGGAGGAGGAGGCGGAGGAAGAGGAGGAGGAGGAGGAAGAGGAGGAGGAAGAGGAAGAGGAGGAGGAGGAGGAAGAGGAGGAGGAAGAGGAGGAGGAGCAATTCCGGGTGGGATGCCTTGCCTCCCTTCCTCCTCCCCTTCCTACCTCTCCTTCCTCCCCCTCCCTTTCCTTCCCCTCCCCCTCCCCCTCCCTCTCCCCCCTCCCCCTCCCCCCTCCCAGACACTGATCAATAACAAGTGTTCCTACGTCTGGCCAGGTACTGTGTTTACACCTTTTGTTTACAGCATCAGTTAATCCCCCCAGTGTAAACAAGTACGCCAGTTTGTATACATTGTTTACAGTGGAGACGGTGCCCCATTAACCTAATACTGTTTACACCGTATCTCTGACATCAGGCCCCCCTCTATTTTGTTTACACCACAACTTTAACAACAAGATTATTCAATTTTGTTTACACCGAAACTTTGACAACACCAAGTCCCTCCATATTGTTTACACCAGAACTTTGACAGCATCAGGCCCCTTCATTTTGTTTACATCATAATTTTGACAACACCAGGTCAATACGCATTGTTTACACTATAACTCTGACAACACCAAGTCCCTCCATATTGTTTACACCAGAACTTTGACAGCATCAGGCCCCTTCATTTTGTTTACATCATAATTTTGACAACACCAGGTCAATACGCATTGTTTACACTATAACTCTGACAACACCAAGTCCCTCCATATTGTTTACACCAGAACTTTGACAACACCAATTCCCCTCCATTTTGTTTACTGACCCTAAATTGTACACAACAGATTCCCACGCCTTGTTTACACCACAAATGGACCTTGTTAACTAAGACCTGCTATTAAAAAATAAATACTCAGCTCTCATTGGGTAAACCAGGGTATATATATGGCTTAAGGAACGTCTCTGATTGGTTGGCGGGTTGATGCAAAGCGTCTCTGATTGGTTGACGGATTGATGCGAAACGTCCATGATTGGTCGAATTACTCATATTCAGGTGCTGGAGGAGACAAGTCACTGTAAGAGATGAGTAATGACGTCACTAACAAGGAAGTATAATGACGTCACTAAAATGAAAATGTAATGACGTCACTAACATGGAAATGTAATAAAGCCCACTGTAAAAGGAAGGCCTAATGACGTCACTAAGAGAGCGGAGTAATGGCGTCCCTGAAAGAGCGGCGTAATGACATCACTGCAACCGAGATACCTGTATAATGATGTCACAGGTAAAGGTTCATGTACCACCACACAGAAAAAGACGTACAGTGTGTGTGTGTGTGTGTGTGTGTGTGTGTGTGTGTGTGTGTGTGTTAGTGGTTGGGAGAGCAAGAGAAGGAAGAAAGAGGATGGGGAGGAGGGGGGGGAGAGCCTGGAGAGGGAAGAGGAGTGAGAGGGAGAGTAAATGGAGTGGGAGTAAGTGAGAGAGAGGGAATGGAGAGGTATGAAAGGTGGTAGCGAGCCGAGTGAGGAGAGGAAGGGTGGTGGAGTGGTTATAGAGAGAGAGAGAGAGAGAGAGAGAGAGAGAGAGAGAGAGAGAGAGAGAGAGAGAGAGAGAGAGAGAGAGACATTACATACAGTCAAGCGTTTCCAGTTCAACTACCTGTTAGACTGGAGCTGCGATATGCGGGGTGGAACAGTCAATGAATGAGGGACAGTCTAATAAGAGAACTTCCTTTACCAGTCTACCAGTTAATTTGTCATGGTAGTGAACATGTTCCACCAGTCTACCAGTTTGTTTGTTGTGACTGAGCAATTTCAACCAGTTTATTCGACGGGGTATTTAAACAGTTCTCTAACAGTCCAATCAACCAGTTTATTCGACGGGGTATTAAACAGTTCTCTACCAGTCCAATCAACCAGTTTATTCGTCGGAGCATTAAACAGTTCTCTACCAGTCCAATCAACCAGTTTATTCGTCGGAGCATTAAACAGTTCTCTACCAGTCCAATCAACCAGTTTATTCGTCGGAGCATTAAACAGTTCTCTACCAGTCCAATCAACCAGTTTATTCGTCGGAGCATTAAACAGTTCTCTACCAGTCCAATCAACCAGTTTATTCGACGGGGTATTAAACAGTTCTCTACCAGTCCAATCAACCAGTTTATTCGACGGGGTATTAAACAGTTCTCTACCAGTCCAATCAACCAGTTTATTCGTCGGAGCATTAAACAGTTCTCTACCAGTCCAATCAACCAGTTTATTCGACGGGGTATTAAACAGTTCTCTACCAGTCCAATCAACCAGTTTATTCGTCGGAGCATTAAACAGTTCTCTACCAGTCCAATCAACCAGTTTATTCGACGGGGTATTAAACAGTTCTCTACCAGTCTAGTCAACCTAAAAGTCTTCCCGCTTCTCCCGTCATAATCCTAATTTTGACTTTCAAGTATTAAAAGGGAAAAAATAATAAGATTCTTTAATACCTGATTATAAAAGACGTCGGTGGGAGAGAGTCATAAAAAAAAAATAATTCCCTTTATAACTTATTCAGTTTGTTAGTTAAATATTTAATTATGTTATTGGGTTAGTTAGTTAGTTAGTTATTGGGTTAGTTAGTTAGTTATTTATTCGGTTAGTTAGCTAGTTATTCGGTTAGTTAGTTAGTTAATTATTGGGTTAGTTAGTTAGTTAATTATTGGGTTAGTTAGTTAGTTAGTTATTGGGTTAGTTAGTTAATTATTCGGTTAGTTAGTTAGTTAATTATTCGGTTAGTTAGTTAGTTATTCGGTTAATTAGTCAGTTATTCGGTGAGTCAATCAGTCAGTCACTCCGTCAGTCAGTCAGTCACTCAAAGTAATGTAAGACGAGTCAATATATATATGTAAATACTGTATGACCAAATATGTGGACTTGTATTCTCAAAAGTCTCAATGAAATGTCGACGCCATTTTTCTTTTGTACCTTAACTAACCTAACTAGATGCATCCTGACTTAATTAGGTGGAAATTTTAAACCTTTGGAAAATCTGAGTCAAGGATGTCGAAGCCTTCACCGAATATTATTTTTTTTTTTTTATAGTTTTGTGAGTATTTTTGTTTATTAGGGAGCGAGAAACACACACACACACACACACACACACACACACACACACACACACACACTGGCCCGGAACACTATCGGTAATTTGCTGGGAAGGAAATTAAAGTGGCCCTAATAATGGTCCGCCTTGTAGTCAGTACTGCCGCTGGACGACACTATACTGTAAGCTGGCTCCTCCACCAAGAGCTTCAACAACAACTAAGACAAGATAACAAAGATCACCTGTAAATTTTCCTCCTCAGCTTATTTCACCTGATGATTAAACACCCTAACGTTACGTAGCTGGGTTAGGTTAGATTAGGTTAGGTTAGGTTAGATTAGGTTAGGTTAGGTTACGTTAGGTTAGGTTAGGTTAGGTTAGGTTAGATTAGTGTTTGGGTATTTATTCTTCAGGTAACATAAGCTGTTTGTTTGAAGTTAAGTTGTGCGTTAGATATGATCACCTTTTATTAAACACACACATGGTGACATAATTACCTTTATAATATGTTAGGTGCAGGTGATAATATACGTAAACAGTACAGGTGTAGTAATTCCTATTATTGGTGACGATGCTTCTACTTTATCATTAACGTTACCTGTTATTATTATTATTATTATTATTATTATTATTATTATTATCATCATCATCATCATCATCATCATCATTATCAAGTGTCCCGCATTAATATCCTTTCTTAATGGGCAATAAACTAAACTAATCTTAGCCTCTACACATCAAAGGCCCGCGTCTTATACCCCCATCTACCAGTTTTTGTTTACCTAAATGGGAACTTATCCAACTCTGCCACAAAACGTTAGGTGAAATATTGAGGCCCTTTTTTTCTTCGTCCTCCTTTGAGTCTTACATTAAGGTCCTTTGAGAATTAGAGCCTAAAGTTGATCTGGGGGAATCGAACTCGTAACTCCCTCATCAGCGTTCGACATACAGCCAGTCAACCAGTTAGTCAGATACCGCCAAGGAGGAGTATATCACTGGCTTATGTGTAATAGTCTGTACAGTAATCGATCACAGGCTTTTTCTTCACGTTTTTTCCCATTTTTTTTTGCATCAATTTTGAAACGTGATGTATGATAAATGTCAAGAGATATTATCAAGCGGTTTTCAATATCATAATTAATGGATCAGTATCTTAAGGTCAAAGGTCAGGGGTCAGTGCTCTTTTTATTATTTAATGTGTCTATCTTATAAAAGTCTCCTACGTTTTCCATTTTCCGTTTTCTATAAGAGGAAACTATGGAAGATGGAATTTGAGTAGTTTTTAAATATATTGAGTGATAAAAATAATACCTCAACTAAGACATACTTTCTACAGGCATCCATCTTGTTTTCCGATAGATGCAGGTGTTGCTTTGTTGTCTTCTAAATTACAAGTGTTGCATCACCTGTTTTAGATGAATACCTGAGAGATTTTTTTTTTATGTAAACGAGTTCCAAAAACAACCCACAACAATGTATAAAGATATGCCTTCTGGGGTGTGCCTTCTGGGGTGTGCCTTCTGGGGTGTGAGAGACGAGGGAGAGAACAAGAGTGACAGGAAGACCTCGGCAGTCTCTTGTTTGTTTATGCATTACAGCTGATCCCGTCCGACCCAACACCCCATGGAGGCAAGTCACTGCAGGAAACACAACAACACAAAGTGGTAGTGTCTGGGGGGGGTAGAGGCGGGGAGGGGGGGAAGTAGGGGTGGGGAGTGAGGGGGGGGGGGGAGGTAGGGGTGGGTAGTGAGGGGGGGCTGGGGAGGTAGGGGCGGGGAGTGGGGCGGGGGGGTAGGGGTGGGGAGTGAGGGGGGGAGGTAGGGGTGGGGAGTGAGGGGGGGGCTGGGGAGGTAGGGGTGGGGAGTGAGGAGGGGGGGCTGGGAGGTAGGGGTGGGTAGTGAAGGGGGGGCTGGGGAGGTAGGGGCGGGAAGTGGGGAGGGGGGTAGGGGTGGGGAGTGAGGGGGGAGGTAGGGGTGGGTAGTGAGGAGGGGGGCTGGGGAGGTAGGGGTGGGGAGTGAGGGGGGGCTGGGGAGGTAGGGGTGGGGAGTGAGGGGGGGAGGTAGGGGTGGGGAGTGAGGGGGGGGGGGTTAGAGCATAAAAGTGTGGAATAATGTTACCTGAAAGCTTGTAGAATAATTAACGAACAGGTAAAAAAAAAAATAATTAAAATGTGAGTCGATCCTTGATGTTGGTGACCTGGCTGGTGGATGGTACCTGCTGGTGTAGGTTAGGTTTACGTTAGGTTAGGTTAGGTTTTCTATGAAATTAATCGTTCATAACTTTATATACATATATCATGATCGTCTATAGCCAGTTAGAAATTATGAAAACGACATAGATGTTATCGCTATTAAGTAGTATTAGTATAGTGCATAAACACACACATACATACATACACACACGCACACACACACACACGACGCTCTGAGCACTAATATCAACAAATAAAAACTTATATCGAACAAAGATACTGTTACAAAAAATAAAAATAAAAATAAAATACAATAAAATAAAATATAATCCCCCGAAATCCAACAGTATAAAAGTATTGAATCCGAATTCAAAATCTTCCGAATATATAAAAAAAAAAAAAAAATGCTCTACTTTCCTTTCCCAAAACTGACTTATTACAACAACACACCTAAACCACGGCCCACCACCACCACCACCAGCTCCTGACGACGCCTGACATTCCATCTCACCCAAAAATAACGTCCTCACTGGAAACTACGCCAGGCGATGATTTGTCCACATACTGCCTTCAACTCCTCTCTGTCTTTATTACACGGGTATATAATTTCACAATTTACTGTAAGATCACAGCAACATGAGGGCCAAAGCTTGACAGACAGACACACAGACAGAGACAGACAGAGACAGACAGGGTGAGTATGGTGGCGGATGTGAATAACTTACTACTTGTTCCCCCTTACCCGGTTGGTTCTCCTCACTTGTGCCAGGCATAAATAAACACACGTACAAGCCAGGGAAGGAAGGGCCTCTCCCTCCTCCCTCACAACACTGCACGCTTCACCTTCCTATTGGTGATTTGAACATTACTTATGGATGGAAATTCTTGGGGTATTCATGAAGAGGCGATGCTGGTGTCTGAGTGTTTGTGGTGATATGTGTGGTAGAGGTGATGGTGACGGAGGTGGTGTATAGATGTGGTGATAGTGGTGACGGTGGAGGTATGGTGATGGTGGTGGTAGTGGAAGTGTGGTGATGGTGGTAGTAGTGGAGGGGAGGTGTGGTGATAGTGGTGGTGGCTGAGGTAGTGGAGAGGTGGTGGAGGTGTGGTGATGGTGGAGGTGTGGTGGAAGAAGGGATTTCAAATGGGCTTACACTTTAAAGAATCGGGAGGTAGAGGAAGAGGCGGAGGAAGAGGAGAAGGAAGAGGAGGAGGAAGAGGAGGAGGAAGAGGAGGAGGAAGAGGAGGAGGAAGAGGAGGAGAAATAGTTGGAGGAGGAGTAGGAAGAGGAGGAGACAAACCAAAAACATTTATTTGGCCTGCAACGTGGAGAGAGAGAGAGAGAGAGAGAGAGAGAGAGAGAGACATATTTTAAAGTTGAGTCCTAAAGAGGTGAGGTGAGGGGGAGGGACAACGTTAGGAGCACACAGTAGCTACAGGTGAGAAGTGGACAGGTTATATTATAGTGGGATCACATCATGGGTTCAGAGTTATAACATGTTGGTAGTTCTTAAGGCTCATGGGCATAGTATAAACGACTTCTTTACACACACACACACACACACACACACACACACACACACACATACACACACACACACAGACACCCCCCCCCCCCCTGGTATGAACCTTTAAGTGATGGTATATCCACAAGGCATCCACTCGAGGTTAAAATTTTTGCCCACCAAAGTTGAACATAAAGTCAAATATATTCCTTTACAGGGCAGCAACGCACTAATGTATTTTATTCCGGATGACGCCAGATGATTATAATCAGCTGAGGGAAACTCCTGCTCTGGAGAGTGTTAAACGATATTTCTGTTGTTTGTGAGTATTTCCTCTCCACACTGACGCACTTTAATACTTATCGACCAGGTAGGGGAGCTCTGTTAGTGATACGCACCTATGTGGTACACTCGTCATTGAGGTGTATGGAGGTGAGTGTGTATCCACCTAGATACATGATGTGTATAACCAGCACATCTGAGGTGTAGGAGCGGCCAGCCATCTATTCTTTCTGCTGACTGATGTGTAGAGGTGGCGGTTGTTGACCAGTAAGGTACAGTGACGTGCTGAGGACACCGACAAGAGTGTGTTGACGTGGTCACTCCAGCCTCTCACTGTGACTCAACTCCTCCCCGCCTCTCTCTCTCTCTCTCTCTCTCTCTCTCTCTCTCTCTCTTGGTCTCGTCCTCTCCCTGACGGATGGATGACGCAGTTTATGTCAGTTGCTCATGAGTGCACACAGCCGCTCTGACCATCAACACAAGCTGTTCCCGGGGAGGCTGTCATTTACTGCTGCTCCTGCCTTCATAGTGAGATTATAACAATCAAATAAGGCATTACTGACACACCTACCTAGTGCTGCTGTTCCTGACATTTACTTCACCGTAAAACACCTGTGTGAGTCACCTCCAAAATATATTTTAGTAACACCGTTTATCACACTGAGTTGACATAATACTTTTGTTTACGTGTAATCATCTACTCGGTACACCTGTGGATAACAACCGCGGTAATAAGGTATTGTTAATCTGGATAGATATTGTTAATTAGTGAATAAGAGTGAGAGGGAGGCTGGGAGGGGTGGCAACTACCGTGGTTACCCCTGTGAGCGAGGGAGCGGTGGTCGTCTTTCCCTGGGTCAGTCCGGCGCTGCCTCTGCCCTGGTACGGGTGACTTCTCGTGCACACCCTCACTACTCTCCCCTCGCTCCTCCCCTCAACACCCTTCGCACCAGGGACCTCACTCTCACACACGTACACTTTCGCGCTGTTACCAATTGTGTATTCTGGAAGATTTCGTCCCTTCCCAAGACACGTGGATAGTTACGTGTTAAAAGCCAACAAGTTGTAGTCTATATTGGGAACGCCGGTGGTGTGAATACTTGTTGAACGGCGGCAAGGAGGGGGGAAACGTGGCCTGTGAATATGTTTCCTACTACAGTGTTATGAGGGAGGAATTCACGTGATGGTGTACCCTTGTGAGCAGCTTCGGTCGTCTGTATCACTCCTCTGAGCTGCTGGGAGACGAGCGTCGTCCTCAGTAAGAGACACTGCATGACGAAGTGATATCGAGGAGAGTGTTATTTGAAGTTAATCCTTAAGGTAAAGATATCAAATAAGAGATTGTATTGTTTGAGGAAGTAATGCGAGGGTGGTCCTCCCTGTGGTAGTTATCGTCACGCACTAGATTAAATTCTCAACTCGTGACCTCGTGACAATGGCAAGATGAGTGTGAGAAAATTACCTGCCTGGCGAAAGGTGAGCGACCGGAGGACCCGGCTCCTTCCTGCTGGACGTTGACGAGATTTTGTTCACCTGAGTCTTGGATCATTAGTGAAAGGTAAAAAATTTAGTAGATTAATTAGTAAAGCAATCATATTTTTACCTTACCGATTACTGATATTTTTCCCACGTTATGTAAATGAAAATTAGGAAATACCAAACAGTTTACAATATGTGGTTGTATCTTCATTACTAAGACATACAGATCTGTTATGACCAGATGCAAGCACCGTGCAATACACTCGAGAGTAATCAGACTTAAATGTAATAACCTATTGGAATGTATCTGCATCTACTTAACTATAACATAACCCGTTATTAATGATGCAGACTCCTCGTTATTGTTATATAAGTGAGTTAAAGATGACGCATTATATTATTTCCCACTAATATCGTTAAAAACTAAACTTGTGAAAATTATACCGTATTATAGTGTTCATATCAAAATAATTATATATAAGAAACAAGAACAACATTTAATCGTTCTCTTTATAAGTCAGAACAAACAAATACAGAAAATAAATAAATAAAAGAATATAAGAAGAACAAATAAAAATATGAATAAAGAATAATTAGTGAGGATAATAAATACGTGATAAATGAACACGGATAATTATTATTGTTGTTGTGGTATTAAGACCAGTGAGTGACTAGAACATGGAGTGACCACCAGCCACACATACAACTGAGGGACCGACCGTCACTCTGCTACCATCACCCTCCACCTACTACTATCAACACGATGGCGGAGAAATAGTGTACGATTTACACCAAACGACAAACACTCATCTGCTACCATCTGAAGGTTAGTGTGTGTGTGTGTGTGTGTGTGTGTGTGTGTGTGTGTGTGTGTGTGTGTGTGTGAGTGTGTGTGTGTCCAAGAGCATGTAAAAAAAAAAAAAAAAAAAAAAAAAACACGACGCACACCTAAGTTTTAAGGAAGATTAACCCCAAAACTTATGAAAATACAATAACAGCCTCATAAATGTACCTGTAAAACACCTCACACTTCTACACCTGGCTCCTCGTTATTTTAGACCACCAGATAAGACGAACATGAGTCTGGACGCTATAACAAGAGAGATAATATACTATAATATTATATAAACACGATGACTATATCCTACTCTGGGTATACTTACATATAACATACTCCTTGTATATACTCCTTAGGGTGACTATACTGTGATGGATATAATTGGATTTATTCTATATATCGTTGAGTTATCTTAAAAAATCTCTAACTGTCTGGCTGAGAGATATAATACGTCAATATTATTAAAAATCAGTCATAAACCCGAAAATCGATTAATCGGTAGCACTGATAAACCGACGACCGACGGAAATAAATTAACACATTTTATAGTTGTTAAATCTTAAGTCGTAGAAAACATTCCGTCATAAACACGCGTAAGAAACAATAATTAAATACTGTAGAATTATTTACCTTCAAAGAGTCATAAACCGTTTTTCTGTGTTACAATAGACGGGTGAATCGAATTTCCCTCTCGTAACGGAAGATCATTTAGTGTCATTACCCTATTTATTTTTGTTTTCCTTATTTTCCTTAATGTATCTGCGTAGTTTTTTATTTTTTTCCTGTAGTTTTCGTATTGTCTCTTTGAATTATTGTATTTTCATATTTTTCATATATTTGGTTTTCATTTTCATTTTTTATTTAGTTAATTTTCCTTTGCTTATCATTAATTATTGTAATCCTATAAATATCGTTTTTTTTTCTTAATTTTCCTAGAATTTAATTTTTCATTTCGCTTCAGTATTTTTTTCGTTTCGTGTTTTATGAATATATTTTAATTTTCCTGTTTGTATCTTTTTTTCCACCGCTGTTTTATCATTTTTTTCAATCTATTGTTTCTCTATTACTTCTAATAATGTTTTCCTCGTGAAGAATAATATTTTCTTTAATTTCTTTACATAACTTCCTCATTTTTCTTTGTTCCTTTCATTACTTTTCTTTAAACTCTTCCCTTTCATCTTTTTTTCCATAATATTCTGTCTTTTTTTTTCTTGTAACTTTCGTTTTACTTTCTATTCTTCATTTGATTTAGTCCATATTTTTGTATAGTCTTTCTTAATATATGTTTGTTTGTTTTGATTCCAATTCGTATTAACTTTTTTTCTTAAAATTTTCTCACTGATTCTTTAATTCATTTGTTTTTCATTGTATGTTTTAGGTAATTATGGTCTTCGCTTATTTTTTCATATTATTTGTAATAGTATTTTTGAAATCTATTTTATTTTTCTTACATTTTTTAATATATTTTTATTTATTTTTAGTCAGTTATAATTTTTTTTTAGTAATTACACTTATCATCTGTTTCCTATAATATTTTGGTAATAATTATGATTTTTTTGTTTTGATTGCAATTCTCTTTATAACTTCAATTATATTTTATTGGCAATTATTCTTCCCATCTCTTTCACTCTTTCTCCCTCTTTCATTATTTTTGCCAATTCCATTTTTAATAATTGATTCTAGTTATCATTTGTCCTTCTCAATGTATTCTATTATTCTTTTATGTATTTATTTAATAATTAATTTATCTCTCACTCTACCTACCCTCTTCGTTTGCTTCCCCTCTTTTATCTGCTGCCACTTCTATTTCCCCTGTTCGTTATATAGTCAAGACACCTCTCTCTCTCTCTCTCTTTATTACAATATACAGTAGTGTCCCATAATATATTTTTCTATGGTTCCCCTCTTCATCCGTTTTCTATAATTGTTTATTATTTCATATGTACCTTCAAATGGTCTTTGTCTTATCTCTACATACGAGTTTTTCTGAATTGATTTCTCTTCATTTTGATTTATTCTCTCTGTATTGTCTTATTATATATTCTTTCTTATACATATTCCTCTGTCAATCATCAAATTTTCATAAATAATTCCCATTTTCTTAATTTATTCAAGTTACACAGTATTTTTTTTTTCATAAATTAATTCGTATTATTATTTTTAATTTTCTACTAATCATAATTTTTTTCACTCAATATATTTCCTGACAAATACAGCAAATACAGTATATTATTATTTTGTAATTAACTTCATTTTTTCATTACAGTTTCCTAGCAGGAGTGACTACAGAGAGATGTAATTATGTATCCTATGTAATTATTATTGATGATTAAGGTATATTTACTACATCAAGAATACATAGTAATACATTATAACATAAACATCAGAGTACAGAGCTGTGTGTTACTCGTGTCTATAGTGTATAAACTCTGTGATATATAATGAATCAATAGTTTATGTCTCTTGAAAAATATATGTAGTTTTATTATTTATAGATTTATTATTATTATTATTATTATTATTATTATTATTATTATTATTATTATTATTTTTATTAATAACGTTCCCAACCGCTGTGCCACAAGACGCTACAGACCTCCTTCTCGCCACAATTTACTGCGAAACACCAGAAAGGAAAACAGTGGATAACAAACACCACTAATAAACCTCAAGATAACTTACATAATACACAAAACAAAAGATAATTACGCCGATAAAGTTAACAAACAACTTATATTATGTAACGTATAACGGGTTACTTTTTTCAGGTGGGGATATAAGTTTATAATTATATATATATATACACCTGTAATTAGATTTCTATAAAGGTATGGGGGATATATTATACAATCTGAGGACCAAGAGAATGTTTCTGGTTCGTAGTTTAAATAGTGAGGGTAAGGAATAATTATTATAAGCTGCGTTAGTGCTGTGTGACCAATATGTTCAGTCATTCAGTCAGTCAGTTAGCTAGTCAGGATGGATGGATGGATGGCTGGATGGATGGATGGATAAGACCAATTCTATTTTTTTTTAGTTTCAATCAATAAAGTTGTCTATTATAAGATACTAAGACATGTACCCGGTGCTCAATAACCCAAACAATACAAACACCTAAAAAATAATAAAAACAATAATAATAAATAAATAAAAAAGATAGGCACTTATAGAAAACGATCCACAAGCAATTACCAAACATATGTGAGGAAGACAAAATTTTTATCCACAACTGATATAATATGAATCCTGTTTCATATTCCAACAACACTTGAATCCTGCTCGAAAAACTCCTCGTCGTCTTTGAGAGAGAGAGAGAGAGAGTTTCCCCCTCAGAATTCTTCGGTGAACTCTTGAAAATGAGGGATAGTTGACTTTGAGTCTTGTTACGCTTGGTAATTAACGAGTCTTCTTTCTCTTTCTCTCTCTCGGCAGTTTTTGGGCGAAGTTTGCAAGTGCGTTAATTGTCCTGGTTCACTCATCTTCCGCTAGGTGCTGGTGCTCTCTCTCTCTCTCTCTCTCTCTCTCTCTCTCTTGTGTTATGAGGGCGTTCTTATCTTCCGAGAGTTTTTGCTTAAATTACAAGGAAATATTGGCAGTGTATAGTGATAGTTTTGGGGCCGTTGGTTCAGGAATTAGCGAAGTAGTGAAGGTGATGATTGGAAATAAACGACGTAATAGAATGACTGGAGAAATAACAAAGGAATGAAAACAATATCTTAAGAAATAAATAAATAAATAAATAAATAAATAAATAAACTATTTATTCAGTACCAAAGACCTAATAAAACCCAGCAGTTAATTGAAAAGTAACGAATTGCTTAAACATTTACGATTATAGAAAAATAATATTGATATAAACATGTTAAGATCACCTGAAGATTAGACACCCCATTTTATTTCACCTGATGTTACCTGGGGATTAGGTTAGGTTAGGTTAGGTTATCGTTAGGTTAGGTTAGGTTATCGTTAGGTTAGGTTAGGTTATCGTTAGGTTAGGTTAGGTTAGGTTATCGCTAGGTTAGGTTAGGTTATCGTTAGGTTAGATTAGGTTAGGTTAGGTTATCGTTAGGTTAGGTTAGGTTATCGTTAGGTTAGGTTAGGTTAGGTTATCGTTAGGGTGGTTAATCTTCAGGTAATCCCAATCTTCGTCTCAATAAACAGAATTCAGTTGACGGATTCAAACTGCATAAAAACAAACAAGCAATTGGACGATACAAAATAACTAACACACATACACAGACCGATTATAATACCCTCACTCCCCGGTCTCGATGGCTGAGGGCAACAACAACAACGGTGCTTTTTTGTAATGTGTTTTTGTTGATAGTCTCATAAAAGTCGTAATTTCTGATAGATGGCTTACATTTATGAATTGGTTTGGATAATATTACAAAAAAAGTCATTGTATTTGTTATGTGTTCTGAACAATGGTGTTGAGGCCTTTTTAGTAATATGGGCACTTTTCTGTGGCTTTTGTACCCCCATGAAACTTTTTTTTTTAGTGAACAATGATAAACGAATGTCGATTTTTTTTTCTTTCTAATTTGCCAACAACTACATCGAGAAATTCCTCATTGTATAGAAAAATATATATGGAATAATAACAGAGATTCCCCCCCCCCCCCCTCCCCATTAAAAAGAATATATGTTATGCTTTTAATATTTTACCCAAATTTCTGAAATATCAATAAGAAAAAGGATAAAAATTTTTGATTTTTTTTAGTGGTAATACCTTAGAATCTAGACTAAAAAAAATTCATATTTCTTTTTTTATCCAGATATTTAATGTCATAAAATCATATAAAACTAAAAAAATCCCGAAAGTTTACTAAAATTTTCAAAGTTCGTGATGAAACTATGAGTCACTCAGTACATGACCATACTCACTTGCATGGGGTGTGGTAGATGAGGGGGGGGGGGGTTAGGTGAGACGGCCGGGCATCTCATTAAAACCTGCAACCCGCTTCACAGAAAAGACTAAAATTAAACGAAAAAAAAAAAAATAACTCGTTACTGTGAGATTATTAACAAAGTGGTGAGATTTTTTAGATTATTAAGTAAATGTTAGTAAACACCGCGACCTACATCTGGCGTACCCAAGCTGGCCTGCTGTACCCTCACTTGTTTCCCTTTCTTATTTGTCTACTACTTTCATTACTCCCGGCGTTTTATTTATTTATTTATTATTATTATTATTAGTTAACTGTTCTTTCATTATTTTTGTTATAGTGCTTTCTTGTCTTTGTTACTTTATTTCATTCACCACTGCTTTCGTTATCAGCTTCTATCGGGCTGTTGTTGTTTTTTTCATTGTTATCATTCTTTCACAGTTGTTTCTTGTTATTTCCTTCATCAATCTTATTTCATTACTCTTCTTTCATTACTTCCTTCAGTTGTGTTAATATAATCTTTCTGTCCTTACTTCCCCCTTACTGAGAGAAGATTGGGGGGGGGGGGGGTAGGGGAAGAGGAGGAAGTATGCTAACAAATGGCGAAAGAGCAAATATTTAAGGGATAGAAGACTACTACTACTACTACTACTACTACTACTACTACTACTACTACTACTACTACTACTACTACTACTAATATATAAATAAATACAAACCAATAATAGATAGTAAACATGACTGTAAGTTATAACGTGAATAATATTTTTCACAATTAAAAAAAAATATCCATTCATCATTACAAGTTTTTTATGTTCCTTACAAAAGAATAAATTATGTTGATATTGTTAGGTTGAAAACAATTATTATAAAAATGTCTAAATGTAGTTAATCGTCTTACGTATAGTTCACAAGGGAAACATTGATTAATTGCATCGCCTGTTAGTGTGTAATAATAATAATAATAATGATAATTAACGGTTTATTGAAGGAGCTTGGCAGCCAGAAGGCTGAAAATATACAGTTACATATTTGGGGAATGGGTTACGAATTACAAATAATATACAAGTAACATAAGTGACACAAATAAGACATATAATAACTTAGATGGGGAAAAGCTCAAACTACAGTTCATTTCAACATAGTGACAGTGTTACAGTATTACAAGTTATTGATAATTTTTACAATGGTTGGGACTGGGCTGTTCTTATAGCGATCAGTTCGTGCACGTATGGGCTGGATGCGGTTGTGGTGTCGCACAGCAATTCTCGGACAAGGGATCTCAGGTGGTAGTAGGAGCCGGTGTCGGGGATGGTGTAGAAGCTTCTTACCAAATTTGCAGATGAGGTCGTGGTGATGGTCAGTGAGAGTCGAAAGGGTCAGTGTGTTGAGCGCTTCTTGATATGTGGAGTAGGAGGGGGAGAGAATAATCTTGCATGCCCTCTTTTGCACTTTTTCTAGGTGTTTACGTTGTGTGGCATTTAGGGAGGAAGACCAGGTGGGGGAGGCATAGGTGAGCTTGGGAAGTATGAATGCTGTGTAAACACTGAGGAGCTCGTGTGCAGGAACTCCGAGGGACTTGAGTCGGCGGAGGAGGTGGAGACGGAAACTGGAGGATTTGACAACTTCATTGACGTGTGGTTTCCAATTTAGTTTGTTGTCTATGGTGACGCCGAGGAGCTTCGTGGAATCTACAACCTGGAGTGTGTTCGGACCTAGAGTAATGGAAGGAGGTGGGACAATGTCGGAGGAGAGGTTGATGTGCATAACCATGGTCTTGGTATGGTTGATAGTGACATGGTTGTTGGTGGCCCAGTTTTGGAGACTGTTCAATAAATCCTGAAGGGCGGTATAGTTGGGAGCAGAATTGTTGACGCTGATCCCAATGGTGGAGTCGTCGACATATTTCCAGCGAGCAGGGGTTTCTCTTAGGGCATCATTGATGAGCATAAGGAAGCAGAGTGGTCCCATCTTGGTGCCTTGGGGGACGCCACAGGTGAGTGACTGAGAGGTGGAGACAGCCCCTCGGAAGCGTACAGCTTGGCGTCGGTCACTGAGGAAGTCTGTAAGCCATGGTATGAGGCTTCTTCGAAGCCCGAGGTCAATAGCTTTGTTGATGATTATATTGTGGTCGACTAGGTCGAACGCTTTAGTGAAATCAATGAAGGCGACAGCTACAGACGTTTTTCGTTTCTCGAGATGGCGGTATATGTAATCGAGAAAGCTGACAAGACAGTGAGTGGTGGAGGAAGTTTTCATGTTGCCAAATTGCTGAGGGTCTACGACTCCTGCAATATCAGCATAAGCCCAGTCGAACACAAAACTTTCACAGATTAGGCTGGGTATTGGGGTGATTGCAATAGGTCGTAGCTGATTTAAGGATTGTGGGCTGGTTGACTTGGGCACTGGTGATACATAAGAGGTTTTCCAGTCAGCTGGGCATCTGGCTTGACTGAGAGAAGCATTGATGATGGAGCAGAGGGGTTTAGCAAGCTCCGGGGAGAACTCCTTGAAGAGTTTCATTGGTAAGTCAATGGGGGTGGTAGAGCGTTTTAATTTTAGTTTGTCCAGGCGTTTTGCTACGTCAAATTCTTCTACTAAGTCAGTGGGAAGGGGGGCTGGTAGGTGTGTGTGTGTGTGTGTGTGTGTGTGTGTGTGTGTGTGTGTGTGTGTGTCAGCTTCACCTCTAACCTGTATCACTAAAATTATAGAAGTAGTGTCTTTATTTTTAGTTCAACACTCTTAACACTGTAACTGATATATAAATATTACGTTGGATTATATTGTAAACGTCTTCCTCTGACCCGCGACTGATCATAATAAAGTCGTTTTGCTTTAGGTCGTTTTTATCTTTGGTGACATCGAAGCAAAATTACTTCAAAGGTTTTTATATATTTTTATGATCTGTTTTTCTTTGTTACTTCTAAAGACCAAGTTATGGTTTACTTCTCCCCGGGTAGACTCGCTCCGTGTGAGGTATTCTCTCATCTTTTACCTCTGAGTATGATAATGTTTCAGTATGATAATGTCTCAGTATGATAATGTAATAATGCTCTAAAACGTTGGGCCACAGTAAAGAAATTTGTTCATAAGAGTGTTGGGTGTTTCGCTTCCACCTTGTGAAACTTAGACTCTGAAATTATGTGTATTATATGTCACATTACACACACACACACACACACACAAACACACACACAAACACACACACGCGCACATACACACACACACACAGGGGAAGTGACTTGATATATGAGGTACGGGAGGGCGGGAGCGGGAGGAGGTCGGTGATTAACCTTTACCTCCAGGCCAGGTATGTTGGTCTGGCTCACATCACATCACATTACCCAAGACTTAAAGGTGTAATTGTACACCATCAAGAGGCAGCGTGAGTAGTAGGTAGTAGTAGTAGTATAGTAGTAGTAGTAGTAGAAGTTGTAGTGGTAGTAGTAGTTAAGAAGAAAAGCATAAGAATTAATGTTGAATTTAACCAAACTCTTAATCCATCAAGACTCCTCAAAAAATCAAACCGTAATTAACCACTCAACATACGTGTTAAGTGGGAGGGGGGGAGGGAGGGGAGGTGGACCCATTACCTAATAAAAGAACCCTTAATCAAAATCAAAACACGAATTACATTAATAAACAAAAACAAACACACAACAGCGGGTCAAACAGAAAAAAAAGGCGATTGGTATAAACATCTCAAGTTGAAGTAGGGGATTATTATATGACCTAAGGAAGCAATATATTATCAGGTATTCGACGAGGTTTATATGGATCCCACGATGTAAGAAAAGACTCGGTATAAACATGATAATAATAACGAGGTGGGTAGATGGTTCAGGAAGCCTTTAGGAGGTGGTCGATAGAGAGGAAATTCTTGAGATATGTGACTGTGTAGAAGCTGGCATTAATAGGAGGAAATGCCCACACGTAACGATAGATTGATACGTAGTTGGCAATGTTTTGTGGGTGTGTGTGTGTGTGTGTGTGTGTGTGTGTGTGTGTGTGTGTGTATGTGTGTGTTTGTTTTACTTCAAGATGAGTGAATATGCAAATGTAGTCTGATTGTAATTTCATAAGTAAGTCTATTTATTCTCTCTGAGTCTAAACGAAATCTCTATATTAGTGATGATGAAAGCAAGGACTGCTGTGACCCGCCTGATGTATGTATGTATGTATGTATGTATGTTATGTTATGTTATGTCATATTTCATCACAACATCAACAAAACAACGACTACCTTCAGGGGTAACTTTAGACACCAATTTGCATAACAACTGTGAGAGTCAACAACCAGTTTCAATATACACGAAGAGTGGGTTAGTTGGTCAGCCTCCTCTACACCCCTCTCCCTCCCCATCACCCCCCTCCTCCCTCTCACACCCCCTCCCTCTTTCACTCACCCCACTCCCCCTCCCCCTCCCTCTCACCCCCTCCCTCTCACCCCCTCCCCCTCCCTCTCACCCCCACCCCCCTTTCCTCCATGGTGGTGTAGCACTGTGACTGAGGCAACACGGTGAGGGAGAGGCTGTATAATGCACCCTGAATCACCCGAGGTCTCCAACACTCACTGAATCACCTGAGGTCTCCAACACTCACTGAATCACCTAAGGTCTCCAACACCCACTGAATCACCTGAGGTCTCCATCACTCACTGAATCACCTGAGGTCTCCAACACCCACTGAATCACCTGAGGTCTCCATCACTCACTGAATCACCTGAGGTCTCCAACACCCACTGAATCACCTGAGGTCTCCAACACCCACTGAATCACCTGAGGTCTCCATCACTCACTGAATCACCTGAGGTCTCCAACACCCACCGAATCACCTGAGGTCTCCAACACCCACTGAATCACCTGAGTTACCTTCTGTTTACCTGTAATTATAAACAGTAAATAATTAATGGCTTTTTTACGTTTATTTTTTTCCGACGATTTTAAAACACTGGAATATTAATAAACTAGTAATATATTTTTTCTCACTAATATATCATCAAGAATCTAACACGTAGTAATAATCACGGTAAAGGTAAGTTGTTGTATTATTTACCTCAAGTTGAGTTAATCACACCTGGCGCCGCGGTTGTGTCCCGGAAGCGAGAGACCAACAGGTGGAGAAAGGTCAACAGCCTCAACAGGATGTCAGGTGTATCAAGGTCACTTACAGGTGAGATTAATACCTGTGGGTTTTCCTCTCTCCCTCATTCCTTCCCCTCTGTCTCCTTCCCCCTCCTTCCTTCCTTCCCTCTCTTTTTCTCTCCCTCCCTCCTTCCCTTCCTCCCCTGCCTCCCAAGACTCGTAATATTATCTCTCATATGTAAACACGTGAACTTAGGTTACGTACGTGAGGTGAGGTTAGGTTAGGTCAAGGTTAGGTTAGGTTAGGTTAGGTAAGGTTAGGTAAGGCTAGGTCAAGGTTTGGTTTGGTTAGGTTAGGTAAGGTTAGGTCAAGGCTAGGTTAGGTTAGGTTAGGTTAGGTTAGGTAAGGTTAGGCAAGGTTAGGTTAAACTAGGTCAAGGTTAGGTCAAGGTTAGGTTAGGTAAGGTTAGGTTAGGTCAAGGCTAGGTTAGGTTAGGTTAGGTTAGGTTAGGTTATGTAAGGTTAGGTTAGGTTAGGTCAAGGCTAGGTTAGGCCAAGGTTAGGTTAGGTTAGGTTAGGTTAGGCTAGGTTAGGTTAGGTTAGGTTAGGTCAAGGCTAGGTTAGGCCAAGGTTAGGTTAGGTTAGGTTAGGTTAGGTTAGGTTAGGCCAAGGTTAGGTTAGGCTAGGTTACACCACGTCAAGGTTAGGCACCATTAACTTTATACAACTACTATATGTTTAAAATTTGAATTACCTTTATCCACCTAACCATAACTATTGACAAACCAGTTAAAACAAAATAAAACGTCGATTAAAACAACCACCAGATCGTAACCACCCCAAGGATCATCGGTAAACCATGACTCTGATAAACAAGAACAGATCTCCGCTAATTGGTTCCTGAACGTCCAATTAATACAGGTAATACTGAGGCTCCAATCACCAGAGACTAACCAGGTGGGTGCTGGTTACTCCCTCCTACCTCACACACACACACACACACACACACGCTAATCCTCATCAAATATTCTCTATTAATTCAGAAATAACACCTACGAACACACGACCACTAAAGCACGAACACGGACTTACGAACACGGACACACGAACACTAACGCACTGACACGGATACACGGATGCACAAACATACACATATGAATACGGACTCACGAACACGGACCCACTAACGCACGAACACGGACTTAATACTGAACACGGAACACCACACTACCCATCAGGAACATTAAAGGAACATCTCTATACCGTCATTATCTCACTCATCAACATAGCCGTTTGTACTACACGGAACAAACTTCATTATTATGCACCCGGACCTAGGAGAGATATGTATTAAATAAGTGACCTTTAGGGAAGCATTATAAATCTGTCCTTTCATAAGTCTCGGTGTATTAAGTGGAGTATCATTATAGGTACTAATTATAATTCTACTTATTCTAATTATTATTGTTGAATATATAACAAAAAATTCTATAGGTACAGTGATACCTCCATATAACGGACGTCTTTCTACGTACAGTTCGGTAAATGGAGGTTTTACATCTAATGGATCGTTGCATATAATGGTTTTTCATCTTTATACAGTTCGTTATATTGAGGTTTTACATCTAATGGACCCTCGATATAACGGACTTTCCTCTTCATTATAGTCCATTAAATTAAGGTTTTACATGTAACGGAAACTCGATATAACGGACTTTCCTCTTCATTATAGTCCATTAAATTAAGGTTTTACATGTAACGGAAACTCGATATAACGGACTTTCCTCTTCATTATAGTCCATTAAATTAAGGTTTTACATGTAACGGAAACTCGATATAACGGAATTTCTTCTCCATAAAGTCCATTATAATATCAGGTGTGTTTAATATACTCGTATAAATGGATTAAAACAGGTGAGAGGATCACATGGAGGTGCTAATGAGACTGGGGTTACCTGGGTCACAAACACACCTGAACTTCATAATTTTCCTCACCACAAAAGCACGTTAACTATAGTGTGTTAATATCCTGTAAGTAACACGTTAACTATAGTGTGTTAATATCCTGTAAGTAACACGTTAACTATAGTGTGTTAATATCCTGTAAGTAACACGTTAACTATAGTGTGTTAATATCCTGTAAGTAACACGTTAACTATAGTGTGTTAATATCCTGTAAGTAACACGTTAACTATAGTGTGTTAATATCCTGTAAGTAACACGTTAACTATAGTGTGTTAATATCCTGTAAGTAACACGTTAACTATAGTGTGTTAATATCCTGTAAGTAACACGTTAACTATAGTGTGTTAATATCCTGTAAGTAACACGTTAACTATAGTGTGTTAATATCCTGTAAGTAACACGTTAACTATAGTGTGTTAATATCCTGTAAGTAACACGTTAACTATAGTGTGTTAATATCCTGTAAGTCAAGATGTTTGGTGGTAGAAGTTGACGAGATGGAATGTGAGTCTCAAGTAAAATATATATGAAGAAATTTTGGGTTAGGTTAGGTTAGCGTAGGATAGGTTAGGGTAAGATAGGGTGAGGTATAGGATAGGGTAGGATAGGATAGGGTAGGGTAGGGTAGGGTAGGGTAGGGTAGGGTAGGGTAGGATAGGCTAGGGTAGTTACTTGAAATTAGGTGAGGTAAGAGTTAGATTAGATTATGTGTGTGTGTGTGTCTGTGTCTGTGTGTCTGTGTGTGTGTACACAGAGGATGTAGGTTACATTGTGTATAGAGGGTGACTGTTCTAGTGTGTGTGTTTATGTTTGTGTAGGAGTGTGTTTATGTTTGTGTAGGAGTGTGTGTATATTTGTCCATGTACAATGACAACAGACATGACCCCCCTTCACACACACACACACACACACACACACACACACACACACACACGCGCACACACACACATGGACTCCGCTTTAAAGGAACGTGTTAATATTGTTGCTGTTACTATGATCTTTATTATTATTATTATTATTATTATTATTGTTATTATTATTATTATTATTATTATTATTATTATTATTATTTTTATTATTACTATGATTATTATTATTATTATTATTATTATTATTATTATTATTATTATTATTATTATTATTATTTTTATTATTATTATTATTATTATTATTACTATTATTATTATTATTTTTATTATTATTATTATTATTAGTTGTAGTAGTAGTGTAGGTCTGGGTGTATAAGTGGCAGTGTGGGTGTATAAGTGCCAGTCTGGGTGTGTAAGTGGCAGTGTGGGTGTATAAGTGGCAGTCTGGGTGTGTAAGTGGCAGTGTGGGTGTATAAGTGGCAGTGTGGGTGTGTAAGTGGCAGTGTGGGTGTATAAGTGGCAGTGTGGGTGCATAAGTGGCAGTCTGTGTGTATAAGTGCCAGTCTGGGTGTATAAGTGGCAGTGTGGGTTGTATAAGTGCCAGTCTGGGTGTATAAGTGGCAGTGTGGGTTGTATAAGTGGCAGTGTGGGTGAATAAGTGGCAGTCTGGGTGTGTAAGTGCCAGTTTGGGTGTTGTTTGTTGTGACATTTACAAGCTTAGGATAATGTTGTCTTATTTGTCCAAGAAAAACACGAGTGACGGGATGAGTCTCGTGGGGAGGGAGGGAGTGAGGGAGGGTAGGGGCAGAGAGGGAGAGAGGGAGGGTAGGGACAGAGAGGGAGAGAGGGAGGGTAGGGGCAGAGAGGGCGAGAGGGAGGGTAGGGGCAGAGAGGGAGAGAGGGAGGGTAGGGGCAGAGAGGGAGAGGGGGAGGGTAGGGGCAGAGAGGGAGAGGGGGAAAAGGAGAGAGGAGAGGGAGGGGAGAGGATAATGGTGGGAGAATAGTAAGGAAGGTGGGAGATAGATTATGGAAGAGGGAAGAAATGAAGGAGGGGGGGAGGAGAAAAGTAGTAATATGGCGGTGTTTTTGATGAGAATAATGGGAATGAAGGAAAAGAAGAGAGAGAGAGAGAGTAGCCCCCCCTCCCTCCTACCACGAGTAAGTTATTTCAGAAGCAATACAAGTAAATTAGATGTGCCGAGTCCACACAACACAATATTTCACTTCCCTTGCGGCGGGTCCTCCCTTCCCCACCCCCCCCCCCCCCACCATCCCCCTTCCCCCTACAACCCCCCCCCCCCTTCCTTCCCCCTCCCCCCTTCCTTCCCTCCCCAATAACTCATTAAAAGACGCAATGATCCAATTATCAACCTAAATAAACACATGTATATAAATATCACCAAGTTAATGTTGAAATACACGTTAGTTGGTGGCCCTCCATGACTCAGCCACGGGTGAATAGAATTAATCTCACACACACACAAAGTCTAAATGATTTTGTGTGTGTGTGAGAGAGAGAGAGAGAGAGAGAGAGAGAGAGAGAGAGAGAGAGAGAGAGAGAGAGAGAGAGAGAGAGAGAGAGAGAGACACACACATGGAAGGGGAGACAGAATTTAACAAGATTCACCTTTAATAAATTTTGACACAAGACATAAATTACTTTACATTGATTTTACGTCACTGTTCACCTCCTAGTACTCCTCTGTGTTATGACTCACTCTAACACCGTAAATAAATTCAATAAAATAACACACGTATTAGCTAACACACACATATATATAAACAGTAAACAAAATGCCTAAAAAAAAAAAAAAGTTAATCAAATATTCCAGGTCAAACTAATGATCGTCCAACTTTTGTGAATTCATTTCGTTTTATTTTCGTTTGTACAGTAAGAGAAAGACATTGAAGGTAATTAAGTAGTTTTAAGACCATTTAGGAATGACTAAATCAAATAAAGTGTCTGTTGAATGGCTTAATTAATCAGTGTACGGACAGACAGGGTGTTGACATGCTGGTTATTGCAGGAGGAAAGAGCTCTGTTGATTACTGTCCTTGTGTTGACCTTCTCGGGAAAATCCATTAATACGTAAAGTGTTTTGTTTGGATCCCACTCTCGATAAAACGGAATTCTACTACTACTACTACTACTACTACTAATAATAATAATAATAATAATAATAATAATAATAAAAAAA
>CAUDMG010003594.1:152500-200000 GCA_958450375.1 Homarus gammarus | reverse complement strand
AATTCACCATGACAAACCATTACGCTGTTACTGTTGTATTTATGGTGCCAAGAGGTCAGAGGTCAAGGTCACATCTCTAATAAAAAAAAAATAAAAAAAAAACAGACACCATCCAATGTCTCTCCCCCCCCCCCCCCCAAACTGTAATTTAATTTAAACTACACTGATTGGTAGATTAAATAACTACCTTGTTGTCATGGTTGTAATTGTCACAGGTTAGGTTAGGTCAGTTTAGGTTAAGTTAGGTTAGGTTAGGTTATGACCCCTTCACAGCTGGCACTTGTATTACCACTGAGTTAAACCTTTTTTTAAGTAGAGCATTAAGACTACGGCCCTGTGTGGCTTAGTCAACGTGTCCCTGGGTGGTAGGTGTTGAAATATACAAATAAATGCTGTATTAATTCGTACTGTGTATGTGTATTCTAGAATGTACTTTATGTATGGAAGGTGTATGGCAGGTGTACTAATTACTCCTACCTGTAGTATATCTATTGATGTATAAGAACATAATCAAGTGTTTGAGTATATCAAAAGTGTGTATATTTATGTGTATGGGAAGTGTGTCTCTCGAGGGTGTATAAAAGTGTATTTATATATTTGTATGACAAGTATACGTGTTTGGGTGTATGAGTATTTTATCTGTCTAGGTGTATGATAAGAGTGTCTATGTAGGTATATACAGTAAGTGTATCTGTCTAAGTGTATGAAAAGTGCATCAAAGTGTATCAAAAGTGTATCTGTCTAAGTGTATGAGAAGTGCATCAAAGTGTATGAAAAGTGTATCTAGGTGTATCAAAAGTGTATCTGTCTAAGTGTATGAGAAGTGCATCAAAGTGTATGAAAAGTGTATCTAGATGTATCAGAAGTGCATCTGTCTAAGTGTATGAGAAGTGTATCAAAGTGTATGAAAAGTGTATCTAGGTGTATCAAAAGTGTATCTGTCTAAGTGTATGAGAAGTGCATCAAAGTGTATGAAAAGTGTATCTAGGTGCATGAGAAGTGTATCAAAGTGTATGAAAACTGTATCTAGGTGTATGAAAAGTGTATTTCCCGTGAGTCAGGTTTATACACTCTCGCTGTCACTGTTCCTGGACAGCGGTAAAGGCCTAGCTTTTCCCTCTGACTTGAGCTTGATGCACAGTGACGGTCGGCTTGATATTACCGTTATTATTTACCGCTGTTGACGACACACACACACACACACACACACACACACACACACACACACACACACGTAAACACAAATACCTCTCTCTCTCTCTCTCTCTCTCTCTCTCTCTCTCTCTCTCTCTCTCTCTTCTTGAACTATCCATCTCTCTAGCACTGAGGATAAGTCTTTAATCCCTTTATAATCCTTCGCTTGGGATTAATTTGAACTCCTTCCCTCTCCCTCTCTCTCATCTCTCACAGAAATCATCACTTAATTACTATAAAATCAATTCCTCCCTCTCCTCACCTGGGTTCGGAGTGATTCCCCCTCTCCATCCATCTATCCATTAAATCCTCCTCTCTACTTATCCTATTATGCCACTAGATAGATGCACCTTCTCCGCCTCCCTATCCATACTAATCAGTCACTCTATCCTTCCCCACCTCCCCACCAACCGCCTCCCCCCCCAGTCCCTCTCCCTCAACTTGTTACAGCGTGAGGAAACAATCCATAGTTCCTTTCCCCAACCCTTTTCCTTACCTCCCTCCCCCCCCCTCACACCCCCTAAGGAAAAACCCCCCAGATAGATTCCTACACCGAGTTATCAATCCTTGTAGCCGTAGGAAGAGAGAGGGGAGAGAGGGGGGAGAGGAAAAGGGTGGGTGGGCGGGTGGGTGGGTGGGGGGGTGGGGGGAGGGTTACTGCTAATCTAAAGTGGCCAAAAAAAAAAGGAAGAGATTTATCTAAATTCTTTATTGCTTTGACATCACTTGGCCACGACCCTGAGTTTCGAAAATTTTAAAAGTTAGATTTTTTTCTCTCTCAATAAGGAGGAGAGAGAGAGAGAGAGAGAGAGAGAGAGAGAGAGAGAGAGAGAGAGAGAGAGAGAGAGAGAGAGAGAGAGAGAGACGCTGTTCCAAGCTTTACATCGAAGGTAAAAATAGCGACCCTTAGATTCGTTCTCAGATTTCCAATTTAGAGGGAGAATTTACTGTACGAACCTTTGAGTGCTCGAGACCTGAATACTGAAGAGATAGATCCTGGCAATTTGGCTCTTCTTAATGACCGTCAGTCGTGCCGAGGGAGAGCCACCTTCTGATTAACAATCTTCAGGTGGGCGGCGCGCGGTGTGTTCAATTCACACACATAGAGACGGGAAGATTATGGCCTTCCTCCCTCACCCTGTCTTACGTTGCCTGTCCTGCGTGGCTGATGTAGTGAGCTGACCGTCTAAATCTGTCTTGTGTTACCTGTCCAGCGTGGTTGATGTAGTATAAGCTGACCGTCTAAATCTGTCTTGTGTTACCTGTCCTGCGTGGCTGATGTAGTATAAGCTGACCGTCTAAATCTGTCTTGTGTTACCTGTCCTGCGTGGTTGATGTAGTATAAGCTGACCGTCTAAATCTGTCTTGTGTTACCTGTCCAGCGTGGTTGATGTAGTATAAGCTGACCGTCTAAATCTGTCTTGTGTTACCTGTCCAGCGTGGTTGATGTAGTATAAGCTGACCGTCTAAATCTGTCTTGTGTTACCAGCTCCACTTTTGTTTACGTCGTGTTTACAGTTTCACCGTCTCTGTGAGGCTACGTCCCCAAGGTTGATTATCCCAACCAGTGTGTGTGATACGTGCCGCCAAAATGGTTCAGATTCGAACCCATGAACGGATGAATCATTACTTGTAGCTCGCGTCATTTCATATAAAAAAAAACAACCAACAAAATTCAATTCTAGTGCTTCAGTAACCATCTGTTTAGTGGTTCATTTTCATATAATTTCGATACAGAAACTGTATATTTGACCAGATATAAAAGATAAGAATTGTACTAGTTTCATCTTGTGTGGCAAACATGACGATGGTATGAGTCTGTTAACACAAGGACGGGTCTTTCCATCGACATCATCTTGTTTAATATCCTCTTTGTTCAACGACCCTCCAGTTAGTTACTACCACCAGTAAACAACATATTACTCCCTGAATTTCTTACTTAATTAACTTCTTTTACTCAATAACTCTTCACCAGTAACCTCATCAACTAAAACTGTCAACTCTGGTGTCAATGATCAACTCAAATAGAAAAGACCATTTGACTAATAACATCTCACCATCTGTTCACTCAACTTTACTCCATTCAATGATCACAACCTTCTCATCTTTTCACCCCACGACCTCCTCCAAAACAAATCCTCACCGCCTACAAAAGAAACCCCTCACCGCCTCCAAAAGAAACCCCTCACCGCCTCCAAAAGAAACCCCTCAACGCCTTCAAAAGAAACCCCTCAACGCCTCCAAAAGAAACCCCTCAACGCCTCCAAAAGAAACCCCTCAACCCCTTCAAAAGAAACCCCTCAACGCCTCCAAAAGAAACCCCCATCGCCTCCAAAAGACCCATTTAACACAAAGGCGGCCAAGATCTTTCACGGGTCGTCTATTTATCGATCATTAGTCTTCTAGGAATTTCAAAGAATTTCTCCTGAGTACATCCCTTCACCAGTGGAGGGAGCATTACGCCGGGCCGGGTGAAGGTCGCTATACTCACACATTAAGAGACTCAGGTGTGATTCCCAAAGTGGTTGGTGTGGCTAGTGCATTAGATATTTGATATAGTTTGTGGTATTGTTGTCTGTCTGTCTGTCTGTCTGTCTGTCTGTCTGTCTGTCTTTGTTCTTCTCTCTTCACCACTCACTGATATTTGACATAGTTGCCACGGTGCAAGTATACACAAACTTAGGAATGGCTCTCCCTTCACCACTAAGAGTGATGCCACAGTTGCCATAATGTTGATGAATATATCTCATTTAACCACTAAAAATCGCCATAGTTGCCATGATGCTGATGACTATATCTCTCTTCACCACTAGGAGTTGCCACAGTTGTCATGATGGTGGTAGGTAAAGACTGTGCTACACTCCTCACAGGTTTACTCAAGGAAGCGATGCACTGGAAACCTCATTAGCAGACATTAATTTTATACAAGAGAGAGAGAGAGAGAGAGAGAGAGAGAGAGAGAGAGAGAGAGAGAGAGAGAGAGAGAGAGAGAGAGAGAGAGAGAGTTTGTTAAGAAATACATTTGTGTTTCCTAAGAGAAGTTTCAATATATTGTTTGTTAATGGGATGATTGTGTGATAACTGGATTGTTATCATTAGTGTTGCTGTTATTATTAATATTGTTTTTTGCTATTATTATTGTTATTATTATTGTTGCTATTACTGTTATCATCATCATCATCAATATTCAATCTGTCATAATACACAACATCATGACCACACCACACCACACCACACCACACCACACCATGTAACAGCACCATTTGTCTTATATAAATATTCACCCAAATGTATAATACTTAAATGTATAATACCCAATTATTCACTAAGCTATTCAACCATGACTCAGTAGTTGTTGATGCCATACATGCTGAGGTCTTTAACTTCATCAGAGGTTGGCGAGGTCAAGCTGATTTAGCAAATACCTGGCCCGCTCCTCCGTGACTCTTGACTCTCACACTCTGAGCAAGAGGAGAGAGCAGGCAGACTCATATCACTTAAGTGTTCTCCTATATAAGTGCACTAAGACACTTACCATGGTAGAGAAGATACAATATACTCTCAACTGAACTAAGTACCTATGAAACTATATTTTTCTACAATAAAGAAAAACCAGCTAAGTGTTTACCTCAGCCCAGCCACTTACTAGTACCAGAACAAATAAATATATGTGTCTAATAACTCTGACCACAGAACTTACCTCAAAAAATGACCTTAACAGCGGCAGTCATGTTCCTTTGCGTCTTGTAGGTGTTTACGTGTGGCTGAGTGAGGGAGAGGGAGGAATAAGTTACTGTTTTGTATATAATAAGACAATGGTATATCCTTTATCATGTAGTGAAACCTAACGGACTATATGTGGGAGGTTAGTCCGTTATATATGAGACCTCTATTTAACGGACTATATGTGGGAGGTTAGTCCGTTATATATGAGACCTCTATTTAACGGACTATATGTGGGAGGTTAGTCCGTTATATATGAGACCTCTATTTAACGGACTATATGTGGGAGGTTAGTCCGTTATATATGAGACCTCTATTTAACGGAATATATGCGAGAGATTAGTCAGATCGAAGTCCGTTAAATATAAAACCTCCTTCTAACGGACTACTCTATATGTAACAGATTAATCCGTTATACTGAAGTCCGTTATATGGAGGTTTCACTATACATATCAAACTGTTACAGACTACATATATCATTATAGAATTTATATCATAGACTATAAGTTATATCACTGTTCTGTATATAACGAGACAAGCAAATTACTTAGACTCTCAAAGAATCCTAAGTTAAGTTTTCCTCCTTAACTTGTTGACATCAGAGAGGAAACAAACCAAGTGTCATTTTATTGTAGGAAAATAACACAATTAATATAACACAAAAATCGTTAGGGAATTTTAGATACAAATGTGTGGGTTTTTTTAAGTATATTTCCAAAGTCTAATTGCAAATGTACTTCAACCTGGTCATTTATTAAGTCATTTTTTTATCAATCTATTTACAAAGGTATTTTAAAAGTCTAATTACAAAGGTTTTCTCATCAGTTTAATTGCAAATGTGTTTTAAACTTTTTTGTTCCAATATTCTTGTTACAAATTTATTCTACCACCAAACTAAATCTGCAACGGTCACTACGTACTGTACATTTGGACAAGAGTATTCTGAATAAGATACGTTTAATGCCCAATTAATATTCATTCAAATATGCATTGGCAAATCCCATTCAGCTGACTAAAGAGGATAGAGAGAGAGAGAGAGAGAGAGAGAGAGAGAGAGAGAGAGAGAGAGAGAGAGAGAGAGAGAGAGAGAGAGAGAGAGAGAGAGCATGATGAATAATCTGTTTTTTCTCCATCATAATTAATTACTACACAACACACAATAAACACCAATTAGTTTACATGAATTGATTTTTATTTTACCTACTGTGATTGCCATTAATTAATTTACAGTCGCTTAAAAAAAAAGGTATAATTTGTCTTCCTAACAAGTGGCTGTGTTAAGTGTTCGGTTCGGTTAGGTTAGGTTAGGTTAGGTTAGGTTAGGTTCGGTTGGGTTAGGTTAGGTTAGGTTAGGTTAGGTTAAGTTAGGTTAGGTTAGGTTAGGTTAGGTTAGGTTAGGTTCGGTTAGGTTAGGTTTGGTTGGGTTGGGTTAGGTTAGGTGCTTTATTTTACTCTAGCGTCAAGAGGTAAGGTGCCACACTGGGCCTGGTATAGGCACTGTGGCACTCCTGGGATGACATACAGTGCCATCTCCTCCTATACCTGGACCACAATTCTGTAAATATTCGAGTGTTTTTTTTTATCAATAATTTCAAGTTTATTTTTGTCTTACTGTGTTGGTATGAGTACAGACAGACAGACAGACAGACAGACAGAACAGACAGACAGACACACCACTTTACCATTCCCCCCACCTAACCTAACCCATTAGCCTTACTCCTGTCACTAGCCACACCCCACACAGGACCACCAACACCCACCCACCACACAACCCCACCCACCTACCCACCCACAACACAACCCCACCCACCCACACACCAACACCCACCCACTACCACCCACCTACCCACCCACAACACAACCCCACCCACCCACACCCCACCACCCACCTACCCACCACCACACATTTAACACTTAATTTGCATGCAGAAGGTGACTGTCCCCCCCCCTCCTCTTTCTTCTTCCTTCGTTCTCCTTGGCTGGTTTTCCTTCCATCCTTCCCCTTTCCTTGTCCTTCTCTCGTTTATTGTTCCTATTGTGTTCCCCTCCTATCTTCTCTTCTTCTTCTCTCCATATTCTTCATTCTCCTTCTCTCCCCCTCTTTATCTCCCCGTTTCTCCTATGCTTGTTCCTCTTCATCACTTATTCCCCCTTTCCTCCATTTATTCCTCTCCATTTATCCCCTTCAGTACAGACACATCTGGCAAGTTATTAACGCTGTACCCATACCGGAACACTCAGCATGTAAACTTTGTGATAAACCTTTAAAGCATACACTTGAACACTATATTATTGAATGTGACACTGTCAAAGACTTCAGGCCACCTGACTTACTGTATCATGAACTTTATAATTACTACATTGAATCGGGGGTGCTTGAGGACATTCTTGCTGTTTATCCCAAATTTGCTAGCCCACACTGATTAATCTTCAATTAGAATATGACGTCCAATGTATATGAACCACTGTCCTGCATGGCAGTGAACAGTGGCATCACCCACATGACTCTGACCTATATATTTATACTGTTAATTAATATGATGTATTTCTTTGCGTATGAACCTCTGTCCTGTGTGGCAGAGAAGTGATACCACCCTCAGTGTCAAGACCTGACTGAATTACTCAGAATAGGCAAACTGTACTCCAAGCTTTGTCAATAAATTTGTTAAACTAAAACACTCCTCTCTCTCTCTCTCTCTCTCTCTCTCTCTCTCTCTCTCTCTCTCTCTCTCTCTCTCTCTCTCTGCATCCCCTCTTTATCACTCCCTTTTTTCATCTTCCCTTCATCCTCTCTCACTCTCTCTCTCCTCCATACTCTCTCTCTCACTGTCTCTCCTTCCCATTCCTAGTATTCTGACGAGAGCTGATAAATATTCTCCTCGGTGTGGGCCTCAGCATTCTAGTCAATAACACTACAGTACAAAATGTTCTTGACACCATTGCTGTTCATTCAAGACTTATGTTGCAAAATTAAAATATGCAACTCAGGATTTATTTATTTATTTAGTTATTTATTTATATATTTTTGGTCTGGTGTGGCATTATAAAAGTTGCAGTTGCTTTGGTATATTATGGTCAATTAAAGTAACTTGACGAAATGGTCTGGGATATTGCTTATTTTAAATGTAGTTCACTCAGTTGTTTGCTATGAAATTGTGCTTCAAGTCTAGCTGATATCTGGAAGAGAGAGAGAGAGAGGTGGGGGGGGGGGGGAGTGTACATTTGAGCAAATTCGACTTCAAATAGATGTAGTACATACACTCATTTAAAGAACGTCAACTCCCTTCCATCACACTCTACTGGAAACCCTCAAGTGGCTAGCAAAGTTTGGTTAAGTTATCCCTCAAAAAGAAATTAGAAAACGACTTCCCTTTAGGTATTTAGCTGTAACTAATGTAAAACAGATTCGAGTAGAGTCTTGTTTGATCTACGGTATTTTTATTAGGGATTTTATTTTATTTTTTTATTTCTTTACTTGTGAAACTATTGTAGAGTAATGAGGTATGAGATAAATTGATCTTTGGGAGTTTCTAAGAGGAGGTAGCAAGTTTGAAGGTTGGGTTAGGGAAGATGTGAACAATGTATAACCTTCTCTCCTCCCTCTCTCTTCCTTCTTCCTTCCCTTCATCTTCTTCTCTTCCTTCAGTGCACCTTCATGATCTTCTTCCTTCTCCTTCCTTAGTTTACCTCCATCATCATCTTCTTCTTCCTCCTTCTCCTCCTCCTCCTTCAGTCTACCTCCAACATCTTCCCTCAATCTACTTCCACCAACCTCTTCCCCTTCTTCCTCCTCCTTCTCCTCCTCCTCCTTCAGTCTACCTCCAACATCTTCCCTCAATCTACTTCCACCAACCTCTTCCCCTTCTTCCTCCTCCTCCTCCTCCGCCTCTTCCCCTAACCTACCTCCACCATCCTCATCTCCCTCACCGCTCCTTTTCTGCCTGATGATAAACACCCCAGGTAAGCATTCACACAGGTAAATAGAACCATCCACACCTGACTCACCACCGCGTCCTAATCTCCGAGGTTCTCTTTGTCGTAGTCAGCGGCACAGAACTCCTACGAGGCGTTCTGAGATCAAAGCAATGTTTATTTTGTAAATTTTGTGATGTCATTGTAGGGGGATCTGTTTTTGGTGTAGTTTGGTTGATATTTCACATACATACATACATACATACATACATACATACATACATATAATAATAATAATGGTTGCCCCTCGTGTAACGAGGATGCCCGGCCCAAGGGCCACCTAGGCGTGAATTTGTTGAAGGTGTAGAAGCTGTCGCCAACACAACAACCACACCCTGAGTTAATGAGTTGCATGACAAAGTGTCAAGTAATAGTCCGAGAAAACCGGACAACTCGCCAACTGAACTGGCTAACCATTACCCCGGAATACAATCCGCAAATCGATTAACATCCAGATCCCCAATTACTGCTGGGCAGACAGAGGCAAATGGCGCAAGAAACTTAACCATAGTTTCACCCTGCCCGGGGATCGAACACGAGTCCGCTCGCTTGCGAGACGAGCATGATAACCATTACACTACATACATACATACAGTACATACAAACATACATACAGTACATACATACATATATGCATACATGTTAGGTTAGGTTAGATTAGGTCAAATTAACACGACACAGTTAACCCCATAACAGCACTACAAAAGGTCACTGCTGCTCCACCACACAAGTTATCCCCCCAAATTAATCTAAATACTTTCTTAGATAAAACTGACATACCTGAACTGACATATCTGGCCTGACATACCTGGCCTGACATACCTGGCCTAGAGGGAGGTAGTAAAGAGACTTAAAACACAACCCAAAAACCTGCTGTAGTGTTTAAATTATTAGTTCCCGGCTACTTAAACCACGACAAGGACTTAAACCACGACAAGGACTTAAACCACGACAAGGACTTAAACCACGACAAGGACTTAAACCACGACAAGGACTTAAACCACGACAAGGACTTAAACCACGACAAGGACTTAAACCACGACAAGGACTTAAACCACGACAAGGACTTAAACCACGACAAGGACTTAAACCACGACAAGGACTTAAACCACGACAAGGACTTAAACCACGACAAGGACTTAAACCACGGCAAGGAACATAAACCACGACAAGGACTTAAATCACGACAAGGACTTAAACCACGACAAGGACTTAAACCACGACAAGGACTTAAACCACGGCAAGGAACATAAACCACGACAAGGACTTAAACCACGGCAAGGAACATAAACCACGACAAGGAACATAAACATATTATCGACCACTAGATAATGAAAGGTTTATAGTTTTAAGGTTTAATTAATCATAACTACAATAACATGAGTCAAAGAGGGTGAGTTAAAGACAATGATATAACCTGTAATTAATGAGAGGTTTTTATATCCGTATAGTGTTTGGGTCACGTGAAGATTAACCCCCCTCCCTAGTTTGTTAAGTATGGTGGCCAATTTAAACACTCTCATGCTTTCTGAAGGGGTTAGGTTTGGTTTGGTTTGGTTAGGGCTACGTTAGGTTAGGTTAGAGTTATGTTAGGTTAGAGTTATGTTAGGTTAGGTTAGGTTAGGTATATCTCAACTAGTATGTAGATTTTACTGAATAAACATCTATCTTTATTTCTACTGATCTATCGACGCAGCAACGCCTGACCGCACACACTGTACATACTAGTAACATATTTCCCACGGACACACATGGACGTACGGACACTAAGGCAATAACACTACGGACTCACTAGGTATTAAGTCTTCAGAGGCAGACAATAACAATAACACAATACCAATACCACAATAACAATAACACAATAACAATACCACAATAACAATACCACAATAACAATAACAAAATAACAATACCAACAATACCACAATAACAATACCACAATAATAATACCACAATAACAATAACACAATAACAATAACACAATAACAATACCACAATAACAATACCACAATAACAATAACAAAATAACAATACCAACAATACCACAATAACAATAAAACAATAACAATACCAACAATACCACAATAACAATACCACAATAACAATAACACAATAACAATACAACAATAACAATACCACAATAACAATACCACAATAACAATAACACAATACCAATATCAACAATACCACAATAACAATACCACAATAACAATACAACAATAACAATACCACAATAACAATACCACAATAACAATACCAACAATACCACAATAACAATACCACAATAATAATACCACAATAACAATAACACAATAACAATACCACAATAATAATACCACAATAACAATAACACAATAACAATACCACAATAACAATACCACAATACCAGAGTACTCAATAACTTATTAACTAATAACAAGCTGATCGTGAGTACAGGTGAACGCCCCAGGTAGACAACGTTAATTAGTGGAATAAAAACTGGAGCAGGTATGCTGAGGAGAGAGAGAGAGAGAGAGAGAGAGAGAGAGAGAGAGAGAGAGAGAGAGAGAGAGAGAGAGAGAGAGAGAGACCCAATTAGCATGACGTCAATTCATTTGTCATTCCTTCGGTAGCTTGGAGGACACGTGTGTCTGTCTGGTTGTCTGGTTGTCAGTCTCTTCTCAGGGGTTTCTCTCTCTCTCTCTCTTTCTCTTTGGTCTTATATTTATCTCTGTTTTACTCTCTCGTTTTATACTTGTCTGCCTTATCTCTCTCTCTCTCAGTAAATTTATCTCTGCCTTTTATTCTCTCTCTCGTTTTATTTTCACTCCTTCCATCTCTCTCTATCATTTTAAATCTCTCGCAATCTTCCGTCTCTTTCCATTTATTCTTCTTCTCTCTCTCTCTCTCTCCTTCTATACGTATCATTCATCACTCTACGACAACCAACCATTACAGCAACCTTTTCCCCCTCCTCCTCCCTCCCTCCTCCTCACCTCCCTCACTACCCTCCTCACCTCCCTCACTACCCTCCTCCCTCCATCACTACCCTCCTCACCTCCATCACTACCCTCCTCACCTCCATCACTACCCTCCTCACCTCCCTCACTACCCTCCTCACCTCCATCACTACCCTCCTCCCTCCCTCACTACCCTCCTCACCTCCATCACTACCCTCCTCACCTCCATCACTACCCTCCTCACCTCCATCACTACCCTCCTCCTCCCTCCCTCCTCCTCACCTCCATCACTACCCTCCTCACCTCCCTCACTACCCTCCTCACCTCCCTCACTACCCTCCTCACCTCCATCACTACCCTCCTCACCTCCATCACTACCCTCCTCCCTCCATCACTACCCTCCTCCCTCCATCACCCTGGTTGTGTGGTGGTCTTCCTGGAGGTACTGTGATAAATGGGACGGAGAGCTTTAGTGATGATGATGATGATGATGATGAGGAGGAGGAGGAGGAAGAGGAGGAGAAGAAGGAGGAGAAAGAGGAAGAAGAGGGGGAGGGGATTACGTGTGCTGGAAATTAGATAAAAGAGGATAATTTAAATGAGAGAGAGAGAGGAGAGAGAGAGAGAGAGAGAGAGAGAGAGAGAGAGAGAGAGAGAGAGAGAGAGAGAGAGAGAGAGAGAGAGAGAGCATATACAGTTAAGCAGTAAGGGGAGGAGTGAGGAAGGTAGGCAATTAGGGAATGAGAGAGGGAGGGAGGGAGTAAAGAGAAAAATGAGGAGGGAGGGATGAAGTCAAGTAGAGAGGGCAAGAGTAGGGCAGGGAGGGAGGGAGGGAGGGAGGGAGGTACAGAGGGCAAGAGTAGGGCAGGGAGGGAGGGAGGGAGGTACAGAGGGCAAGAGTAGGGAAGATGAAAAAAATAGGGAGAGAGAGAGAGAGAGAGAGAGAGAGAGAGAGAGAGAGAGAGAGAGAGAGAGAGAGAGAGAGAGAGTTCTGTAGACAACTCACCTCCAACAGGTAAACAATGGCGGCTCAGGTGTATGTTAAAAGCACAGAGAAATAAATATTTACTCTCAAGGTCCAGTGAATTAGTTAAAGATACTCAACCTATATTGTAACCTTACCCTGTTTTAGTCCTCCTAGTGTGTGTGTGTGTGTGTGTGAGTGTGTGTGTGTGTGTGTGTGTGTGACTAACAGACAGAGAATGTGTAACCACCACCTCACCTTCCACCCACCACCTACCTCACCACCCACCACCCACCCACCTCACCACCCACCCACCCACTCATGGACGCCATCTCAGAACCCAATTGTTTTCTCTGGCAAAAATTCCACTTGGGTGTCGATTAAAGTTTTGTCTATTATTTCGTTTTGGGTGAAAGGTAAGTGAGAATAATTGGAGGAGGAGGGAGGAGAGGGGAGGGAAGGGCTTTCGAAGTCATTAGCGATGGGAAGAAAATACCGTACAGTGAAAGGGAAGACTAAAGACTCATTGCTTTCTTTATATAGGAATGTTAAGAGCTAATTAGTTCACTCATTAATTAACTCAATCCACTAAATCCACCAATTATTTCATCTTAATTGTCCAAAATGTTTATATATATCATTAAAAAAATATATAGTAATAATGTGTATATTCACTTAACATAGTATAAGGGTACAGTTGAAACCTCTCTATAACGGACTATATGGAAAGGAAAGTCCGTTATATCGAGGGTGTGTTATATGTAGAACCACCATCTAACGAACTATATAGAGAGGAAAGTCCGTTATATCGAGGGTGTGTTATATGTAGAACCTCCTTAACTAACGAACTATATCGACAGAAGTCCTTTGTTTTAACTAATTAATTACTATCTAACGTCTTCTTAACTCTCTTGGTCAACTATTTAACCCTGGATGACCTTTGACCTCAGAATACTCACCGTCTGTAAGTTAAGTCAATACCTGTAATATCAAGTTTATCCATCTACTAACGTTAACTCCCGGTCCCTGTTAAGTAAAGTGAAAAGTCTTGTAGTTAAGAGGAAGTTAAAGAAGTAGTTAACACCAAGACGGCGCTGATAGGAGGGGGGGGGGGAGGGGGGTGGCTTCTCATATCACCTTCGTCGGCGACTTCTTCACCTCTCTCTCTCTCTCTCTCTCTCTCTCTCTCTCTCTCTCTACACACCCCTCCCTCCTGTTACATAGGCTAGTGAAGATCTGTGTTTCTTTGTCTTATTACCTTCAGATCTTTGTTCCTTTAGCTGTATCAGGCCGTTTGTATTGTACTGTATTTTCGTTGTATTAAACTACTATTTTATTTTCAAAGTATTAAACCATTTACTACATTAATTCCAATGTACAAACCAATTAAAATCCACCTCCTAGTACTACGGCTTATGTGTGGTTTATACGGTATCTTTTACACGCTATTACCAAGAGTTCCATCCATCAATTTCATCAATTTCCTCGAGATGGTAAAATTTTCTATGCATTTTTCACCCGACTGAGAAGTGGGTGTAATTTCACATATCTCTGTCTCCCAGCAACACACACACACACACACAAACACACCGAACCATCCAGTGTACGGGTGAAGAAGCCTTATGAAGCAGACTCCTATGTGCCCCTCTGTTCTTATTAATTAAAAAGTTCCGTAACGATACATGGTCGATGGTAATTAGCCTCGGTTAGCTGCAGGGCAATACTTCTATCCCCCATCCCACCTCCCACCTCCTAGTGTTTGTGGTTCTTGCCCTCCTGCACCCTTCTGATGGTGGTGTTATATCCTGCCGTGGCTGAGAAAGGATGTGTGGAAACTGCTCTCTCTCTCTCTCTCTCTCTCTCTCTCTCTCTCTCTCTCTCTCTCATGACTCGTTAAATATACAATTAAAATAAAACAAGAGCTCCCCCCCCCGCCCCCAAATACCCTGTTTACTCTCCTCCGTTTACCACTTCCAGATAGTTAAGATTTATTCGGCCTCAGCACCGTCAGCACTCCTACAGGTAATCACGATTCGTTCTCCTCTTGCTCCTCCTCCTCCTCCTCCTCCTCCTTCTACTACTACTCCTTCAGAAGTTATCCAATTCGCGTCTTCTTGTCGGTCTTCATTTGAGTCGGTGGCCCTCCCTATTCCCTCCCTCCTCTCCTTCATACTTCCCTCTCCCCATCCTACTCCCTTTCTCCCCCTCCCTCCTCTCTTTCTACCCCTCCCTCTCTCCCCCTCCCTCCTTCTCTCTTCCTCCCTCCCTCCCCGTCCTTCCTCTCTCTCCCCCTCCCTCTCTCCCTCATCCCTCCCTCCCTCCTCTCTCCCTCCCACCCTTTCTCCCCCTCCTTCTCTCCCTCCATCCCTCCTTCCATCCTCTATCTCTCCCTCCCTCCCCCTCCCTCCTCTCTCTAACTTTCTCCCTTTATTGGCGGGTGAAAATTACAGAATCACTCCTCACTTGGTATCAATCCCTTCCTCCTCCTCCTCTTCCTTCTCCTCCTCTTCCTCCTCCTCCTCTTCCTTCTTCTTCTTCTTCTCATTCTCCTCTGGGTTATGGTGGATGATTATTATGTGGTGTGTGGTGTTATGGTGGATGGTGTGTGATGTGGTGTGTGGTGTTATGGTGGATGGTGATGATGTGGTGTGTGGTGTTATGGTGGCTGGTGTGTGATGTGGTGTGTGGTGTTATGGTGGATGGTGATGATGTGGTGTGTGATGTTATGGTGGATGGTGTGTGATGTGGTGTGTGGTGTTATGGAGGATGGTGTGTAATGTGGTGTGTGGTGTCATGGATTATGGTGCATGCTGATGGTGTGTGGCGTTATATGACTAAAAGCATCAATAATAAATCGTTCAAGGGGCAGTGCGGATATAGTATACTGCTTATTAAACCTTTGGTAAATAAAGAGTAAACATGACTGGCACTGTACTCGACTACATGAAATTGGGATACCCCGGGAGTGAACCAGGGAAGATTAGGACAGAAGACGAGCGACATATCCACTCACCCACCGCACCCTTTACCAATGACTGACATAAGTACCAAACAGCGTCTGGGATAGATAGATAGATAGATAGATAGATAGATAGATAGATAGACGTTTTCTGAAGGAGATGGTCAAAGCCAAGCGGTGAATGTTTACAAGTTTAGCCCCTGAGTCACCAAGAGCCAGCCAACAGCCAACTAACAGCCAACCAACAGCCAAACCAACGTCCAGCCAACAGCCAGTCAACAGCCAAAACAACGTCCAACCAACAGCCAACCAACCAACAGCCAACCAACAGCCAGTCAACAGCCAAAACAACGTCCAGCTAACAGCCAACCCAACAACCAACCAACGTCCAACCAACAGCCAACCAACAGCCAACCAACAGCCAACCAACAGTACCAAAACAAGCCCCCCTCACACACATAAACATTACGTTGTATCTCTTTCTGCCTCTTACTCCTTACCTGTTTCCTGTGTCTTATTTTATCAGTTTTTTTGTCTCTTCCACTCGTGTGTGTGTGTGTGTGTGTGTGTGTGTGTGTGTGTGTGTGTGTGTGGCTCCAGAACATCCATCTACAGAACACACACACACTACCCTCACCCCCACAACCCACCAACCGACACCACCCACCCACCTAATACCACTACCACCACCAACCACCCCTCCCACCCAACCCCCCCACCCACCACCACCACCACCACCACCACCACCACCACTACTACTACTACCACCACCACCACCCCCACCACCACCCCCACCACCACCACCACCACTACTACTACTACCACCACCACCACCACCACTACCACCACTACCACCACCACCACCACCACTACCCCCACCACCACCACCACCACCACCACCACCACCACTACTACTACCACCATCACCACCACCACCACCACTACTACCACCACCACCACCACCACCACCACCACCACTACCACGACTCTCGCCTTACCCATTGCTACCAGGTATAAACATAGCCTCTGTTTATATAATCGTTCAAACAACCTCAGAATAGCGGAACACAAGGACGAAAAAAAACAAGATACGATTTCTTTTTACTCTACTTCACAAACTTCACTACCGTCAAGACCTCCTCATGACCACAAATACTTAATATTGTTCTTAAAATAATGTTCTTACGGGTTAAATATTGACTGTGTTTTGTTTTTCAGTTTGTGTTTATTTATATGAAGTAAATCTCTTTAGTTTTGAGCTTTTATAACCCTGAATTAGATAGGATTGTGAGCTGAATATAATCACCTGTTTCCGGGTATATTTTTAGAGGGATATATCATTTAGCGTTTGAATATATTTTGATATGATATAAAGTGATATATATATATATAATTTACTTTGCATGAGACTCCCTTGAGCATGATGACCTGATGACTTAAAGGGTTAGATTATCGTACTCAAGGGGTTATGTCATCGTACTCAAGGGTTTAGATTATCGTACTCAAGGGGTTATGTTATCGTACTCTAAGGTTATGTCATCGTACTCAAGGGTTTATTAGTTGTGTTTATATTCTGATCTGGTTCTCGGACACTAATCACAGACACGAACCTGCATCTCTTCAATGTATATATGTATTATACACACACACACACACACACACACACACACACACCGAAAGATTTACTAAAAAGTTACGTCAAGTTTAATACAACAGGAGAGTGTAAGTTTCCTCATTCGGGATACTGTTGTAGTTAGGATCCCATTTACTTCGAGTTAATACTATTTCCGGAGTCATTAACTGGTATTAACTGTGAGGGGACAGGATTAACCCACTGACTGTAAGATGGACAGTTACATCCAAAGGTCGAGATGGGGGGGGTGGGGGTGGGGGGGGTGAGTGTTTCAAGGAGTAACTTCAACCTTCACTTTCCAATGTGAGTATGAGGAGATTATTATTGTGGTTCAGTGATCAATAACATATAAACTTTTGAATGACACCAACCAATCACAAACAAGACCATGAAAGACACTAACCAATCAAAGAAGTCACGAATAACACCAACCAATCAAAAAAGCCCTTGAATGACACCAACCAATCACAAACAAGACCATGAAAGACACTAACCAATCAAACAAGCCACGAATAACACCAACCAATTAAAGAAGCCCCTGAATGAAACCAACCAATCACAAACAAGCCAATGAATCACACCAACCAATCACGAACAAGACAATGAAAGACACTAACCAATCACGAACAAACCACGAATAACACCAACCAATCAAAAAAGCCCCTGAATGAAACCAACCAATCACAAACAACTCAATGAATAACACCAATCCAACACACAAACAAGTTATCATCGTCACACCTGAAGATCGGCGACCACAGCCCACTTAATCCAAAATGACAGATTAAAAAAAAAAAAAACACCTCCAATTAAACAGAACCCAGAGGTGTTATCATACAACTCGTTACTCTAAACCAGAACACACACACACACACACACACACACACGGGGGGGGGGGGGGGTTGTATATTGTTCTTCATGTCTGGTAATACAAAAACACCAGCGTTTCTCATTCTCCAGGTACAATGGGTCAGCAATAGTGATGATGCCTAATGTATTGTGAGAGGGATGGGAGAGGGATGTGAGAGGGATGTGAGAGGGATGATGGGACACTCACTATCTATAGCTGGTGTGTGTATGTCTGTTATCACTCACCAGCTGTATGACGGAAGCTGCCTGGAGGGTGTGTATGACATTCTTTTTCTTTCTGACAGGTAGGATAGATAGATAGATAGATAGATAGATAGATATGTCTCTCCTATTAGCGAGAACAGATAAGAATAATTTGGGAATATTTATATTGGCTAAAATACTATAAGAAGAGGCTCTTATTATATATTATTTGCTTTTTAGTCTGTCTTTATGCAATCAACTTAATTCATCAATGTTATTAAGTGTTATACATTCTACAATATTGCAATAATGTATACTCAGAGAACTTTAAGAAATATGTAGAATTTGCACGTGAGTTGTTTTGTAACAGAATCTATACAGTGTTTGTGGATGGCGGCAACAACAGCTCTGCCAAGTTTACGCGCCAAAAAATCCCAGTCAGGTTTTACCCGCCAAAACTAACTCCCCGCCAGCGACCCCAAGGTAAACAAATGTGACGTCATATTACCCTGGATTTTTATAGCGGTGTTGAGAAGAGAGGATACACACTACGAACATAACACACTACGTAATATATTCTCCCCGACGCTATGTAAATATAGATCTTTTATTAAGAAATCTTCCGGCAGCAGCAAGTAAAATAATGTAATACAATGTAAATTCTTGTTATACCTCCGACATAACGCATTTCTCAAGCCTACAAACTGTTTATATATACATTAATGGTTTATATTTATATAGTTTAGTGTATATATATAACAGATGGTAAATAAACAAAATAGATAAGATGAAAATCAGCCAGAAAAAAACAAAAACAAATATATATCTTTAATTTCCGTACGTCGCCTTATATAAACAAAGCATAATAATAATAAAGGAAGGAATGATTATCAAGAGGAGAGAGAGAGAGAGAGATTGCTTAACGTCCTCCACATTGTTGGTGAGTCAGCTACCTCTCCTCCCTGATACACCTTCTGGTCTTGACTGAACTAACATTAATTCTCCTCTCCGGTAACTAATTATTATATGTGACTTGATTCCAAACTAGTTCCTCATTTTTATGTATATATGTATGCATATTATGTGTATGTATATATATGTACAGATATATGTATGTACGTATGTACGTATGTATGTATGTATGTATGTATGTATGTATGATAAACGTGCTGCTTTAACTGACTGGCAGAACAACCTGTAGTCTCGGACCAAAACTGATACCTTCCGCAAGAAGAAAGCGTCGGTCCAGCGCGAACTTCACAAACTAAAGAACGACTGGTTTAAAACTAAGCATGTGAAACGCAAAAACTTACAGATCAAATTAAAATGCGCATTTTTTTTAATTCAACTAAAATATTTTATGGGCCAATCACTCATAGCGCAGCCAGCCTCCGCTCATCCGACGGTAACTCCATAATTAAAGATGATGAAGGCATCATTCAGCACTGGAAAGAATACTACCATTCCCTACTCAACCAAAACATCGATGTGGATGTCCTGACTTCCTAGCAGATCCCTCAACTTCCAGAACTGACCCACCTCAGCTATCCCTCATCTCTGGATGAGGTAGCTACTGCCATTAAACAGATGAAAAATAACAAAGACTCAGGGCCTGATGGAATCCTAGCCGAGGTGTATAAAGGAAGAGGACCTCTGCTTATCAGCCGTCTGCACTCTCTCCTGGAGAATGTATGGGAGAAGGAGGAAACCCCTAAGCTCTTGAAGACGCCTCCATTGTCAATATAAATGAGAACAAGGAAGACCGGTCAGACTGTAGTAACTACAGCGGGATCTCGCTGCTGTTCGAAGGTGGCAAGATTATCGCCAGAGTCCTCCTAAACAGACGTCTTCCTGAGGTGGAAAACTTCCTCCCAAAATCTCAATGTGGCTTTAGAGTCTAAAGCCACATTGAGATTTTAGACCATCAAGAGAGTTTAGACCATCAAGCGGCACCACTGACATGATTTTTGCTGCCCGCCAGATACAGGAAAGCCCTCTAGTGGACCCTCAGCTGTTTTGGCTGCCCACCAAAATTCATCACGATTGTGAGGCAACTCCAGAATGGCATATACGACAGTGTCCTGCACAATGGCACCCAGTCTGAGTTTTTCCCCATCCAAACGGGGGTTGAACAAGGGTGTGTACTGACACCAACTCTCTCTTCCATTTTCTTGGCTGTCTTCCTTACTCGTTCCAGCGCCAATTTAGCCCGCGGGGTGGACATCGTGTACAGGATAAAGGGTCTTTTCAACATAAGACGACTCCAGGCAGGAACAAAGGTGTCGGTAGCTTCCATTACCGAGCTTCAGAATGCAGACGACCTAATCCTTGTCGCTCACACTGAACACGACCTACAGGAGATCATGAACACCTTTGCAGATGCGTATGCACACTTCGGCCTTGAGGTGAATGTACGTAAGACTCAGATTCTCTTTCAACCTGCCCCTGGTTCAGACACACCTCCACCCTCTCTAATGTTACGCCACTTCGGTATCTTGGCTACCACCTGTCCACCACCACAGACATCGATGGAAAGATTCAGCATCAGACCAGATGAGCATCTCAAGCCTTTAGCAGACTACAAAACCGTGTCTCCAGCTGTAGGGAGCTGAAATTATCTACAAAGTTACAATGTCGAGCAGTGGTCCTCCCCACCCTGCTATATGGCAGCGACACATGGGTCATATACAGGAGGCATCTCAAGGCACTTGAAAACTTTCACCGACGTAGTCTACGTAACGTCCTCCAAGTTAAATGGGAAGACAAGAGAACAAATGCCAGTATTCTGGCTGACACCAACTGTAGGAGCATCGAGGCTACCATTATCCATGAACAACTACGCTGGATTGGCCATGTTACCCGCATGGACGACAGTAGACTGCCAAAGCAGCTACTTTACAGTCACCTAACGAATAGTAAACGTAACTCTGGCGGGCAAATGAAAAGGTATAAGGATAGTCTTAAGACAAACCTAAAAAAGTGCCAAATCGACCCCCTCACCTGGGAGACGATTACTCCACACCGTAACGCTTGGAGGAGCACTACACGAGATGGTGTCAATACTTTCGAGTTGGCCCGACTGCAAACCGAGGCAGAGAAGCGCCAACGCCGGAGACGCTGCCGCCGCCCCTCCCGCATTAGATGTAGTGCACTGATTACTAGCTTAGTGGAATAGTCAGAAGTAAATAGATGGTTGGGGAGGCATATTGAACATCCCAGTAGAGAGAGAGAGAGAGAGAGAGAGAGAGAGAGAGAGAGAGAGAGAGAGAGAGAGAGAGAGAGAGAGAGAGAGAGAGAGACCGATCACACCGCCTCTATACGATATACCTACACGTCACACCTACATCTGTGCTGCCGATATATGGAAGTAAATATTAAGAACCTCAACCCACATATAGAAGATGTCTGACCCTTTACTATAGAAATGGAACACAGACACAGACGCCAATACTGAGTTAGAGGACAATACAGGAAACTAAGGAGAGAATACAGGTAAAATACAGGTAAAATAAAACAAACCTTCCTAAAAACAACACTAATAACAATAACAACAGCAACAACAACAACAGCAAACAACAACAGCAACAACAAACAATAACAACAGCAGTAACAACAACATTGACTCATTATATAACCAGGTAACTAATCAAAAGTTCAATAATTTACCTGTGTATGATAATAATTAAGTGTGTGCTATATCTATCTATCTATCTATCTATCTATCTATCTATCTATCTATCTATCAATAAAACTCTAAATAGGACTTCACTTGGGATCTAAATAGGTGGAATAATAATAATAATAATAATAATAATAATAATAATAATAATAATAATAATAATAATAATAATAATAACAAGGAGGAGGAGGAGGAGGAGGAGGAGGAGGAGGAGGAGAAGAAGAATGTGGCGGTAACGTCCATATACAAGGGTAAAACAGATGCTGAATAGTGTTAGTTGAGGTAGACACGATGGAGGTGATATTTAATGAGAGAGAGAGAGAGAGAGAGAGTTAGAGAGAGAGAGAGAGAGAGAGAGAGAGAGAGAGAGAGTTATACGCCAATCCAACCTAACCCAACTTGACCTGACGCTACTCTCAACTTTTTTTCCTCCTCCTCTCCCTCTTCACCTCCCCTCTTCCTCTTCCACTTCCACCTCTTGTCCCTCTTCACCCTCCTTCTCCTTCTCCTCTCTTCCACTTCCTCTTCCTCCTCCCCTACCTCCACCTCCACCTCTCCCACGTCCTCCTCCTCTCCTCTTTCCCTTCCACCTACTTCTCTCCACCTCCACCTCTCCCACGTCCTCCTCCTCTCCTCTTTCCCTTCCACCTACTTCTCTCCCTCTTCATCCCCTCCCACGTCCTCCTCCTCTCCTCTTTCCCTTCCACCTACTTCTCTCCACCTCCACCTCTCCCACGTCCTCCTCCTCTCCTCTTTCCCTTCCACCTACTTCTCTCCCTCTTCATCCCCTCCCACTTCCTCCTCCTCTCCGTCACCTCGCCAAGAATCTCTCATCATGCTCGCGTTCTGGGCCAAATATTTCTCCACTTCGACAGCTTCAAAATACCGACGTTTCTGATCTGAGCTTCCTGTCCTCTTTGGTTCATATACCGTGAGGGAGTCTAGTCTCTTAATAGGACTCAGTAATTCTGGTCTCTTAATAGGACTCAGTATTTCTAGTCTCTTAATAGGACTCAATATTTCTGGTCTCTTAATAGGACTCAATAATTCTGGTCTCTTAATAGGACTCAATATTTCTGGTCTCTTAATAGGACTCAGTATTTCTGGTCTCTTAATAGGACTCAGTATTTCTGGTCTCTTTATAGGACTCAGTATTTCTGGTCTCTTTATAGGACTCAGTATTTCTGGTCTCTTAATAGGACTCAGTATTTCTGGTCTCTTAATAGGACTCAGTATTTCTGGTCTCTTAATAGGACTCAATAATTCTGGTCTCTTAATAGGACTCAATAATTCTGGTCTCTTTATAGGACTCAGTATTTCTGGTCTCTTAATAGGACTCAGTATTTCTAGTCTCTTAATAGGACTCAGTATTTCTGGTCTCTTAATAGGACTCAGTAATTCTGGTCTCTTAATAGGACTCAGTATTCGTTTTTTGTTGTTTGTTCAATAAGCTTACAATATGTCGTACAAAAAGCAAAATTTAACACGTTATATAAATACTAAATTTTTCGTTGTTTTTAATTAATTGTCTTTCTTCTTTATGTTTTTTCTTCTCTTTATCCTTTATCCTAATTCTTTTATCTTTACACGTTTATTGATCTATTGAGATATTTTTACCCCAAGAATAATAACAATAATAACAATAGTCAAATAATTCAAGAATCGTTTCATCCAAAATCTCCAAATACATTTTTTTTTTAATAATTACTGTGATGACTCTTATATTACCCCCCCCCCCCCGACTGCCGTAAGTGTGTACAGTAGTGGGATGAGGGAAGGTGATCTAGTAAACTATCAGGGTCAAGTGTGTAACCCGGTGCTGACCTACTTTAGTGACCTACATAACCCTGACCTATCTACATAACCCCAATTCTGGATGTCTTTCTTTCTTCTCCTTGGCTTTGTCTGTCTGTCTGTCTGTCTTTCTCTTTCTATATATTCTTCTTATCTCTCTCTCTCTCTCTCTCTCTCTATCTCTCTCTCAATTGCTTCATAGCCCTGTTTCCGGGTTGTGTCTCTCAGGGGAGGGAACATTAGCTGGTTGGTATATTGTGCAATCTTTCCACGTTCTTCTTCCTCTCTGGCGTCACTCTTCATCTTACTCACAACAACAACAACAACAACAACAATAATAATAATGATGTGATGATGATGATGATAATAATAATAGTAATAATGATAATAATGATAAAAATAATAGTAATAATGATAATAATAATAATAATAATAATAATAATAATAATACCCAAATAATTCAAGAATCCTTCCATCCCCTCAAAAAAAAAAAAAAAAAATATATAAATAAATCTGAATTTTGACCTACTGAAGGACACACACACACACACACACACACACACACACCACACACACACACACACACACACACACACATACATATTGGAGTCTGGAACCTTTGTTACGGGTGAGTGAGTGATCATGGGTCGGCAGTGAAGCGAGAAGGTACTGACCTGGGTGAACTGTGTGAAGATTTGTAGGTGTGGGGTACAGAGAGAGAGAGAGAGAGAGAGAGAGAGAGAGAGAGAGAGAGAGAGAGAGAGAGAATACGAGAGAATAATAGAGATATGCAGCTGTTAGCCTTAAGACCAATTCTCCATGACATAAAGAGACTCCTCCCACACGAGAGATAAACAAACAAACGGATGATGTGTAGAGTCCCTGTGTTAGTGCCAGATCGTATGTACAAGTGTCCCCCGTGTTTATAAAGTACACACACACACACACACACACACACGGTCACAGGCAGACAGGCAGACAGACTCTCTCTCTCTCTCTCTCCTCTCTCTCTCTCTCTCTCTCTCTCTCCATTAATTCACTTTTCTAAGACAAAAAAATAGAATAATAATGATAATATTTAAGAATCAGAGGTGGGAGGGTGGGTGACCTCTTGACCACAGAAGACATTTATCAGGAAGACCAGTGTATGAAACAGCTGGAGATGAGGTGGATGAGGGAAGATGAGGGAGGATCAGGAGGAAGGAGGAGGGGGGAGAGGGGAAAAGGTGAGCCAGCAGGAAGGAGGAATGATCAGGAGGAGGAGGAGGGATAAAAAGAGAATCAGAGGATACAGGAGGAGAATGAGTGGCAGAAGAGGGACAATTGGATAACTAAGAAAGCAGAGAGAGAGAGAGAGAGAGAGAGAGTGAGAGAGAGAGAGAGAGAGAGAGAGAGAGTGAGAGAGAGAGAGAGAGAGAGAGAGAGAGAGAGAGAGAGAGAGAGAGAGAGAGAGAGAGAGAGAGAGATCAGCCGTCCATTAGCACGAGACAGGGATAGACGTGACTCCTACCAACCAAGAGCTTTGTACTGCTGCCAGAGAAAACTGCTATGACATCCGCCTCTTGTGTGTGTGTGTGTGTGTGTGTGTGTGTGTGTGTGTGTGTGTGTGTGTGTGTGTCCTTCCATTACCATCATTAAGTATATTATTTGCATGCACATTAATTTTAAACCCTGCATAAATAATAATAATAATAATAATAATAATAATAATAATAATAATAATAATAATAATAACATGATTACTTCTGTGGTTTACTTAAGAAACCTCGTTATTTAAAGGTCTCTCTCTCTCTCTCTCTCTCTCTCTCTCTCTCTCTCTCTCTCTCTTCCCTTTATTTATTATTCTCTCTAATATTCTCTATCTAATTTCCTCTCTTTTTGTCTTTTTCAATCTATTTCTATTTTTCTTCTCCTTCCCTTCTCTCTTTCTTTTTTTCTCTCTCTCTCTTTGTCTGTCTCTCTTTCTCTCTGTCTCTCTCTTTTTCTCTCTCTCTTTCTCTCTCTCTTTCTTTTTCTTTTGTTTTTTTCTCTCCACACCCCGAGTTAACGAGCTGTATCACCACCCGTCTAGGAGTAGCCCAGGAACATCGGACAACTCCCCAACTTCACTGGACTAACCATTATTAACCCTCGTAAATATATCATAGAGAAACTTACCTCAACTTCCAATCCGTCGGGGAGTCGAACCAAGGATCTCTAACTTGAGGGGCGAGTAGGCTGAACACAGTATACCGAGTCGCCACACAGACATACACACACACATACTTGTATAAAATATGATGGAATTATATTTACAGATAGACAGACAGACAGACAGATAGACAGAAAGATATAGAGAGAAGCAGAAACCCTGTACTTTATTGATAGGTGTAGGGGAGAGACAGAGAGAGACAGCTTGGGACAGCAGAGACCCACTGAGAGATTTACATGAACACAACACAAAATTTAGTCTCTGCTCTGGCGACTATTGTTCAACTGCACACTGAGTTGATCCACGTAACTCCATTGACACGCCTCACTGCTGCCTCCCACCCCATGTCAGGTATAGACCCTAGAGAAATCTGTACACACACACACACACACACACACTAAGGGGGTTACTGGCCACCTCCCCTTGAAAGTTTCGTGGTTAAAGGGGTGTTATGGGGGCCAGGTCACCGGTTGGGGGGTTGGGGGAGGGGGGGAAGGAGGGAAAGGAAGGATGGGAGAGGTGGAGGAGGGGGGGGGGGGGTGATTTACAGCCAAGGCGCACCTGGGCGGGGAAGGTGCGCTGCCTGTCTGATCTTCCTTGTACACTATAGTCACTGCCCAAAATTACTGCGCTGTATCGCGATAGTGTGAAATATACAGAAAAAATTGTGAATTATTTAAATGAAAAAATGTATATTGTATGTTATTATTATTATTATTATTATTATTATTATTATTATTATTATTATTGTCGTTTTTTTTTATTCTTCTCACTATATTTTTTCACAAGACAATTAACCAAACGCTAAGGAAAAACAAAATTCTCAAAACCCTTAAAATGTCGATGAATTATAACAAGGGAACGGACCTTAGCTTCTATGGGGAGGGGGGGGGAGGGGGGGGGCAGGACAGACATTGAAACAAACTCGGTAAATCAAACCTAAAAAAATGAAATCCAGAGGCACCCAGTCAGTCACCCAGTCAGTCAGTCAGTCAGTCAGTTTCCCATGACTCTGGCTTCTCAAGAGTAAAAATAACACACAGTGATCACACGATTGACCAACACAGATGGAGATAAAAACTTCATTAAAGATTTGGAAATGAATCAAACGAGTCTCTCTTCCCCCCTACCCCTTCCCTCCCTCACTCCCCCCTCCCTCTACCCCCTCCCTCCACCCCCCTCCCTCCCTCCACCCTCCTCCCCCTCCTTCCCTCCCTCACTCCCCCCTCCCTCTACCCCCTTCCTCCCCCCTTCCTCCCCCTCCCTCCACCCCCTCCTTCCCTCCCCCTCCTTCCCTCCCCCCTCCCTCCCTCACTCCCTCTACCCCCTCCCTCCACCCTCCTCCCTCCCTCCCCCTCCTTCCCTCCCCCCTCCCTCCACCCCCATTCCCTCCCCCTAAAATTAGTTTCCATGACGACGGCAGCAGCTCTTGACAGGATCCTCTAGCGTAATGAGTGAGACATGAAGGTAGTTAGGTTAGTTAGTGAGGTCTTATATGCCAGGTGGAGCGATGGCAAATAATATAGGGTTGAGACTCATCCTATGAATGACAATGGAATTCGGAAATCTGGGTTCAGTGTGTGTGTGTGTGTGTGTGTGTGTGTGTGTGTGTGTGTGTGTGTGTGGTGTGTGTGGTACAGCTTATATATAAAACAAAACAAAAACGTTAAGTAAAAATTCACTACTTTAACTCTATTGTAAAAGTGATATGAAAGGAAGAGAGAGAGAGAGAGAGAGAGAGAGAGAGAGAGAGAGAGAGAGAGAGAGAGAATTGCATTGAGGAGGAGGAGGAGGATGGAGACGAGGAGGAGGAGGAGAAGGGGGAAGAGAAGGAAGACACGTAACAAAGAGGTTTTTAGTCTGGCATTGTCAGGGTGGATGAACTACTCTTGTGAAGTCTCTATGTCCCGTGACTCGAGGGGCCAACCAAGATAGGAGAGAGAGAGAGAGAGAGAGAGAGAGAGAGAGAGAGAGAGAGAGAGAGAGAGAGAGAGAGAGAGAGAGGTGTCTTTGTGTGTGCGTGTAAGATGAAAAATAAGAAAAAGGTTTACTCCTCATAATTATCAAAGGATGAATAAATTTGCATAAAGTCACAGGTAAGAGAGTAGGTAGTGGATACAAGACGCTAATGCCATACAGCTCCAGGAGACAGGTGGTATAGGGGGGGGGGGGGTGTGGGTTAGGTTAGGTTAGGTTAGGTTGGGTTAGGTTAGGTTAGGTTAGGTTAGGTTAGGTTAGGTTAGGTTAGGTGTGTGCCATTGAGAGAAAGTAAAATATAATAACAATTCTCACTTAACACCATTAAGTCACCTCCAGCTATTGTTACCATCCATAGCTAAGATAAATCTTCCTTCCAAGCGATTTAATACAAATATCTAAACTAATGGAGGTTAACAATAATAATTACGTCATAGAAGTAAGATATGTTAAGTAAAATTTCAAATGAGGTTTCGTATCGTTTCTTCATTCAGCTTCAAAGGATTACAAGATTATTAAGAATTTACCAGATAATTTATGGAACCACACACACACACACACACACACACACACACACACACAGACAAACACACACACACACACTTGAGAAACATTTTAGGTCCTGCTGCAGCCCAGGATAAGAACAAACTTACCTCTCCCAAACACAGCAAAACGCTTACGACGACTTTTCCTTCTCGCGGGAAACACTAACGATGCCATCAGTACTCACAAGAGCTTCCAGACTCTACCAAGCACCATAAGACTGACTGACACACACACACACACACACACACACACACACACACACACACCACAACGTCCTGATGGTATCTATGGAAACTTAATGGAGATAAAAAATAGTCCCCAAATCCTCAAAAGGTAATCGGATCACGTCAATTACTGATCCTCGTCCACCAGGCAGTTGGGACAAAAAACCGAGGAAGACTCTGCCATGTTTCAGGATATTCTGTAATGGCTCTTGAAGGAGTTAATATGGTGTTTACAGAAGGGACAGGTAACGAACACACGGACTCACTGATGTAAAAATATAGGCGAGTGAGAATACATTATCTAAGGATCACGTTATGGAGAGGAGGAGGAGGAGGAGAAAAAGAAAAGGAAAAAGCAGAAGAAAAGGAAGAAAAAGAAAAAGAAGAAGAAAGAAGAAAAAAGAAAAAGAAGAAGAAAAAGACGAAAAAAAGAAAAAGAAAAAAGAAGGAGAGAGAGAGAGAGAGAGAGAGAGAGAGAGAGAGAGAGAGTACGTACCTCATGGAAGAGTCAAGATTCCCCAAGGTTCACCATCGTAACTTAAGGAGTAATCATATTTCACCCCCCCCCCACCCATCCCCTCCTCTCATCTCCTCTTCCTTCCCTCCCCTCCTCTTCCTCTCCCCTCCCCTCCTCTTCCTCCCCTCCTTCCCAGTTTCTTTGAAGAGTTTTACAGTAAGTTCCTGCTAGACCTCACAGGACCTACAGGGGAGGAAGACGACTCGGGTGTGCACAGGTAGATGAAGTGAAGTTCTTACAGGTATCCAGCGAGCATTACCTGTTTATTACTCAGTTATTTTGAATTATTTTCATTCTTGACTAAATAACTGAATGAATATATGAATGAATGTTGAAAAGTCTTTGTATTTATTGATAGGAGTTAAATTGGCTTGTTTGGGGGGGGGGGGGGGAGTTGTTGTTGTGTGGAAAAATATTATTCGTAATCTTGTACAGTGAAACCTCTATTTAACGGACCATATGAAGAAGAATGTCCGTTATAGGAAGGGTCCGTTAGATGTGAAACCTCGATCTAACGGACTATATGGACAGATAAATCCGTTATATGGAGGATTCACTGTATACTTAGGAAATGGTTTTGTTATATCAATTGAAATTTATGGTATTCTTTTGTTTATCACATAGAGCTATAACTGAACTGATTAATTAGTGAAATAGTTTATCATTCACCTGCCAAACGTCACCTGGATATTGAATGAATGACTGTCAGGCATTATACATACTCATTAGGTCAAGAATTATGGTTTGGGCTTTAAAACTCTGCTGATAATGAACCTACCTCTCTCTCTCTCTCTCTCTCTCTCTCTCTCTCTCTCTCACTACAACACAACACGGAATAAAAATGAGCATCCCAACAGAACGCACCATGAGAGATACTGTCAGATAACTCACTGTGGTAAATAACCCGGAGGAAAAATGATCATAAAAACAGCGTGTAAATGTGTAACTCTTTGTCGACATTTACTTCTTAATTGTTGTAATATTATTTTTTTTTTGGAGGGGGGAGGGAGGGATGGATGAAGAAGGAGAGAGGGGTGAAGGGATAGCTTGATGGAGGGAGAGAGGGAGGGAAGGAAAGAGGGAGAAGAGGGAACCATGATGGAGAAGGAGGAGACAATTATCATGTGGAAGGATAGTGTGTGTGTGTGTGTGTGTGTGTGTGTGTGTGTGTGTGTGTGTGACCAGAGGAGGAGGAAGACTCACTCACTCACCTCCGCGTTTCAACTACCAAAAAACATATAGTGGATGAAGGAGACTAAATCATTTATAAGAGTATCTCCATAAACCATGACCAGCGTTCCGTTTTCTCTCTCTCTCTCTCTCTCTCTCTCTCTCTCTCTCTCTCTTTCTCAACACCGTTTATAAGGACAAGACCTAAGTGGTGAAATGATCATAAGTTTTTGTTCAAGTAAGTTTCCAAGCTAATTGATATCACCTGAAGAGTAGACACCCCGTTATTTCACCTTAAGATTTGACTCACAACAAATGGACGGACAGTCAAGTGGATAATAAGAAAAAAAAATACAATAATAAATAAAAAGATGATTAATTTCTATTGCCTCGATAACAGGTGTTGCAGGTGTTCCATTCTCACTAGTTAAATGTGTCTATGCAGGTGTTTGTATTTATTTATTTATTTATTTATTTATTTATTTATCTCCCAGTGACCGATATGTAATGGTTATTAATATTTTTTTCTCTGGTTAAAAAAAAAAAGTAAAAAAAAAAAAATAATACTGCAGTAATTACTTAACTAAATGACCACTCGTTCCTGTAATAGATGGCTTGTATTAATATTACTATTTATTTTTTTCCTGTAGAACCTTTTAGGGTATAATTAGCGAGGTGATAATTACTGTGAAAAATATCCCCTGTTGTTAAGGAATGATTGGTGAACAGCATCAGGTAACATCATTAGATAAATTACCTGGCATAAATTATGATTTTTTTTTACCTTAAACTTTTGGATAATTACATTGGCTTTTGTATTTTTTTATGTATGTTTCAGTATAATAAATGAGATGTTTTTAATGATGGGGAAAAGTATTACGTATTATTTACTTCACTGTATTATGACCTTTGTATTCTGTGGTGTTTAGTGATGCGGATATAAACAATTGTATAATGTTTGTTTGTTTGAGAAGTCGTACTAACCACCCTGTAGGTTTAAGCATGGAAGTCTATCATAATTTATTCTCATCTTTCTGTTTTTGAATATTAAGCGGCTTTAATAAATTCACGTTCGATAAAATACAAAATTCATATTTAAAAATGAGTGAAATTCAGAGTTTACAGTCGTTTACAGATTTATCGGCGAGGACTAACAACCATCAGCTGTCATGTCCGCTTTGTATGTGATAAATGTATGGCAGACTGACTAAGTTCACTCCCTGTGGTGAGACATGGGAATGAGTCTCTGAACTGTCTTACTCCCGCTGTCGTCTGGTGCTGGTGTGATGTTTTGTCTCATTTGGGGGTCGATGCTGCCGTCAGTTTAGGGGCCAACACTTTATCTTCAGTTCCTGTAATATCCCTGGTGGCTGTTGATGTTGGTATCTCTGGTGGGTGAGGAAGGTTGGTATCCCTGATGGGTTTTATAAGACAATGTTGACTGTAAATCTGTTTGATACTATACACATTTCTTTAGTTCAAATTATTTTTTTTAATCAGTTTTCAAATGACACTTTCAGCAATTTTGGTCAGGTCGGACGAGGTAGATAAAAGGCTGAATGGCGAGGGTAGCGACTCTGCTGCACCATCAAGTTGGTGGCGCGCCTTTGTGTGGGTCGACTCCATTAAGTGGGTTCTCTGTCTGATCCTCATCATACCGCTGGGCGTTTTCTTCCTCAACCAGGCCCTCGCGCCCACCTCCTCTCTGGTGGGGAAAGAGCAGTCGAGAGAACTCCACGCACTCGCCGCTGCCCAACACTTTCGTCTGCTGCTTTACCACACCCTCGCAGCGGTACGGGGAGACAGCCACCTCACCCACCCTGTAAACCTGACGCTGGACGACGCATGTGAGAACCTACATAGCCACCTCGGCCACACTTCACTGCACCTCCATCAGCTGTGCCTCGCGCTTAGGGCGTCCCTAATGCGGCAGACTGAAGACGTGTGCATACGTCATCTGCCCCGAATGATCAAACTAGCAGTAGAGACGGTGACCAAGAGTCCGCTAACCAGCCAGGAGGTGCAGAGGGAGGTGCGCGAGATGTTGATGGACCTGGTCTTCCAGGTCACCTCCGATCTCCTCACAAACATACAGGTAACAGAGTCCAGCTGACCAACGTATGACTAACTTTTTCTTGTGACCAATATATTACGTATTCGATCATATTACAGTATTCACTTCACCTTACGGATTTATATATTTTTTGTTTATATTATGGGGTACGGTGGCCGAGTGGATATAGTGTTCGTCTTCTGTTGTACCGGTTGTTGGTTCTATCCCGGGGCATCCCCATTCCACCCAGCTGAGAGGGTAGGGTCAACAGCAGTACCCAAGACATATTATAGAGCGCTGTAGCCACACTGTCCCTCAGGACTATGGGACGCACTTATCTGAATACTAACGACAGCCGCCACAATTATATCGATAACCACGTGACTAGTTTAGTGAGAACCACCAGTCTCTCTCTCACTCTCTCACTGTTTCTCTCCCCTTCTCTCACTCTCTTGATCACAATACGTAGTTTACACCACCAAAAGTGCCACAAGTCTACCAAGAGAGTAAAAGTGGGGAAATATTACTCTCATGAAAACTTAAATCAGTCTCTCAAAATAAGAAAAAGTTTAATAACAAAATATATAACACCTCACGACACATCACCACTCACACGTCACAACGAGCTTATCCCAATGTAGGTCCTGACACTGTAGTTCTGATGGTGAGGCTAATTTTATTGTGAATCATAAAAGTACAATGAAAAATAGACGGAAATAAATCAAAATAAATATCTCACTGGAATTGTTTGGGGATGGGAGGCGGGGGGGGGGAGAGGGGGGGAGGAGGAGACGGGGGGAGGCGGGGGAGGGAGGAGGGGGTATATTGGAGTGTCTTATATACCCCGGTTTGGCAATACGTTTGATCACAACAATGGATCAGTTGTCTCGTCTAGAATATATATTTCGTTCTTTTGTTTTATCAGTTCGGTTCTGTAGTGTTGTAAATATTTTCTGATAGTGATGAAATTTAGTAGGTTTGATGTTTGACTTGGTGAGTACGGACAGTGTTGTGTTGTGTTGTGTTGTGTTGTGTTGTGTTGCGTTATTGTGTGAGTTATTGTGTTGTGTTGTATTGTATTGTGTTGCGTTGTGTTGTCCTGCGTTGAGTTGCGTTGCGTTGAGTTGCGTTGCTTTGAGTTGCGTTGAGTTGAGTTGCGTTGTGTAGCGTTGTGTTGCCCCGACATGATGGTCAGCAACCTTGACATAAAAAAAAAACAAAAACCACTTTAAGGGTCATAATTATTAACTAAATCTGGCCATTTTTGTATTACCCTCTTAATATGTCGTTTACCCAATACCACCTTAATAAATAATCCTTAAATAATCTATAACCCAATAAAAGAATAAATAATAAATCAAATAAAAATAATTACTATCTATAATAATCATTCAACCTTATCTTAAAATCAATAAAAAATAAATAAAACCTTAATCATTTCTGTTTATAAAATAGGAATGTTTACAAATGTCTGAATGTTATCAGTGACCGGTATAGATACGAGGCAAAATCTCCACATTAAAAAAAAAAAAAAAAAAAAAAAAAAAAGAAATCCGCCAGTGTTTACATTTTCTATGACGGAACACAACACCCTCTCATATCCCTCCCCCCCCCATGATACACCTCCTCCCCCCATGATACACCTCCTCTCCCCATGATACACCTCCTCTCCCCATGATACACCTCCTCTCCCCATGATACACCTCCTCCCCCCATGATACACCTCCTCCCCCCCATACCCCCCCATATCCCTCCTACCATGACTTTAGAACCCCCACCTAGCCCCACCTGCCACCACTCTTCCCATTGCTTTATACAGTTCACCTTTTAACCATCTGAATGTTCCCTTTGTTCTCTACCACAAGTCCTTACTACTACTACTACTACTACTACTACTACTGCTGCTACTGTTGCTTATATCTATCCATGATGCTAACTGATTATATTGCCTGTCATTCCTCTTGCTAGTTGCCCTTGTTGCTAGCTGTACGTGGTGTTATCTTTACGTGTTGCTAGTTGTACGTGTTGTTAGTTATAAGTGTTGCTAGTTATACGTGTTGCTAGTTGTACGTGTTGCTAGTTGTATGTGTTGCTAGTTGTCCCTGTTGCTAGTTGTATGTGTTGTTGCCTGTACGTGTTGCTAGTTGTCCCTGTTGCTAGTTATACGTGTTGCTAACTGTCCTTGTTACTAACTGTCCATATTTCCAGGTGCCCTAATTACAATATGCAAATGTCTCTAAAATACCCGAGTAATTAGTTGACACTGATACTAGCCGACAGTGTGTCACCCCCTTCCCCCCCCCCCTCCTGCAGCGTGCAAAATTACCATCAACGCACACACACACAGGCGCGCACACACACACACACCCACACACTATATATACACAACAATTATGTATATCAATGTGGACGGCAGGATTTATTCACTGTGAAAATGAAAACAAATGAATATTGCGGAAAGAGAAAAGGTCAAATTCAGTAATGTTTTGATTATTTGCGTCACGTCTCACACACGATAATTTCTGGCTTCATGAGTGACTTTCAATATATAATTTAAGACCTAAAAGTTAAATTCAATAGTGACACCTCCCTATAACGGACTTATTTCTCCATATAATCCGTTAGATGAAGGTTTCGCATCTAATGGACCCTCGATATAACGAATTTTCATCTTAATATAGTTCGTTAAATGGAGGTTTCACTGCAGGATGAAAATGATGAAGATAATATCAGCTCAGAGTGCAGTAAGAAACACAACACAGACCCCAGATGGTAACCAGAGTCGACCTTTAACTTCAGCTGTTGCTTTAACATTCAAACATACTCATACGCCAAGTGCAGAGGTTTATGTCATCTGGCCTCGAGGTACATTACATTTTCTAGGTCGTTTGTCTGTCCGCACTGTTGATAACTACCACTGAGGAAACTGCCCATGAACAACCAATGGCCTCTCAGTAAAGGTCATGCACATAGTTGACGGAAAGAGTATCTTGTTTTGGCCCTGACCTTTCCTGCCAGTTCACCAAGGTCATATAAATCATTATTACAAGGAAATTTAGCAAATAAACTGTTTATTTAACCCGAGTGTTGAACTCTGACATGCCGTTAATTACACGACTGAGCTCTTGATATGGTAGGTTAACTGTAACGTACACAGTTGTTGGTTGATGGTTGGTAGGATAAACACAAACAATGCAAAACAAACACCTTTCTGACTGTGTTTGTATCTACATGTGTTTGTATTTTCTTGTGTATAACAGGAAATTATAGCAGGTACCGGGAGTGTATCAATTTCCGGAAGTAATCTGAGTGATTAGCTGCCGTGCCTGACATCTGAGTGTCAGTCAGTGGCATACATGGTGCCAATTAGGGATTGGAATAATGCTGTAAAGCCAGGCATGGGTGTAGAAGCGAGGCAGTGCCAATAGCAAGTGACTATTGTACCAAAAGTGCCATTTAAGTTGATATATAGTGCCTCAAGTTATTATGAGGATGGTGCATGGGGACATAGTGCCAATCAGGCTGGTACATGATACCAATCTGTGGGACGTAAGATAAAACGGTACCAATCAGGGGGTGGATGGTGATGCCGTCCGTCACTCACTCACCCACCCTCCCAGGATCAATACTTCCTCATACAACACTCAATTTGTGCGGACCTTAACCCATAGTGGTGCAGCGGGTGAAGTGGCAATCTCTCTCTCTCTCTCTCTCTGAAGCGTTTTGAGTAGTTTTCAAAATCCTGGCTGGGACGAGAGAGGAAAATTTAGGATTTGAAGTACGCTTTTTACTCTTGGTTTCACTGTTGTCAGCAAGAGGGGAGGAGGGACTCAATTTGAAAGACATGATCTATAGGTATGTTGTTGTTTCTTTGATAATAAGAAAAATAAATAAAAGTAGACAGAGAATTTTAAATTATATTGAACCAAAATCGAGGTATGTTAGGGGGGGGAGGGGAAATATTCTTAAAGACACCCAGAAAACTTTAGTATTTTAAGGAATATTCTGGCACGAAATACTAATAAAGATCCAGGGAATATTCTGTCAATCTGTTTGTGTTTGTTATTAACCAAGACATATTATTATCACAGTAACTTGTCCTGTTTAGACGAGCACACACACACACACACACACGCACACCCACACCCACACACCCACACACACACACACATACACACACACCCACACACACCCACACACCCACACACAAAAGACTACATTTATTTCTTATATCACAAATACAACTCTAATTTCACAAGTGCTGGAGGAGTGGGTGAGGACTTGAGCTGGGTTAAACTTGGCTGTTTTAAGCGACTAAACGCCCCGAGAGGTTGTAACAATAAACAGATGGGATTTTAGTGGTTTTTCTGGGGCCTGTGAGTAATGGCTGGCAGAGTGCGTGTGGCGAGTGTTGAAGGTGACTCACGTATGTTACTTGTGACATCAGATATCATGGTGACGACAACCACCAATCATTACTGCTTAATGAAATAATATAACCAAGGAAATTAAGGGTAAAATATATTAAACTTGAGTTAGTAGAGAGAAACAAAAGAAGAACGTATTAATAGACAACCCAATAAATGCCTGGTATGGAGGGCCGTGGTCACCAACCCTAAGACAAGAGAACAGTACTTTTTTTTTCTCGCTAATTTGTCTAAACTTTTCATTTTTCTAATGTGTTAATATCTTCCTCAGGAGCTGATGCCATATGACGTCAAACTAAATAATCTACATTGGTATTGTGTATGTTTGTGTATGTGTATATTCAATTAAATGTGTATGCTCCTATGTACATTGTTATAAGTATACATAATTGAACACACACACACACACACACACACACACACACACACGCACACACACACACACACACGTATCTCTCAGTTCCTATTTGTGGGGAAATGTATGAGGGGAAATGTATGAGGGGAAGGATGTATGAAGAGGGAGGAAGGATGTATGAAGAGGGAGGAAGGATGTATGAAGAGGGAGGATGAAATATATGAGGGGAAAAAATATGAGGAGGGGGAGGGGGTAGGGGGGGGGTGATAATGGAAGAGGAGGAGGAGGTGGGAGAGGGAGAGAGGGAGGGGGTGATGAGGAGGGGATGACAGAGGGGTGAGGGAGGGGCGAAGGGGTGATAATGGAAGAAGAGGAAGGGGATGTATTAGAACTTGATGGGATGGGATGGGATGGGATGGGATGGGAGGGAGTTGTAGTGGTAATGAGTTGAGGGAGGAAATGTAGGTAGTATGTCCGGTTATTGTAGGTAGTATGTCCGGTTATTGTAGGTAGTATGTCCGGTTATTGTAGGTAGTATGTCCGGTTATTGTAGGTAGTATGTCCGGTTATTGTAGGTAGTATGTCCGGTTATTGTAGATAGTATGTCCGGTTATTGTAGGTAGTATGTCCGGTTACTGTAGGTAGTATGTCCGGTTATTGTACATACTATAAACGGCTTTAGTGAAAGGGTTCGTTCACACCACATAGGAACGCACAGCCTCCCTCTCTCTCTCTCTCTCTCTCTCTCTCTCTCTCTCTCTCTCTCTCTCTCTCCCATACCTGTTAAAAATAACCTTAACATGAACTAATTAAGAAATCGATTTAAACTTACCGAAAAAATTTGGAGATTTCTAATTAAAAAAAAAATTCTCTTAATATCTAATTTATTTCGCAGTTGTGTATATTTGGATGTTTTTTTTTTTATTTATTTAATATAGATGGAAATTAGTTGTGGTCTCTTTGAAACAAGTTAGAGTGAATTCAATTAATGGTGAAATTCAATTATTGGTGATTAGATGAGGTGTATGTATGTATGTATGTATGTATGTATGTATGTATGCATGTATTTATGTATGTATTCATCGCCACTCTTAATACACGTAAATGCTTCTTAATTTATCGTGTTGATGATGATAACAAGCGAGTCAGGTAAACAAGGTCATTAACTCGCCAGGTAAGTAATCAAGGCCTGTCTGGTTAAGTGATGACGTCAACGAGAGATTCTGGAGATGCTGTTAACTGTTGTTGTTGTTGTTGTTGTATATTGCTGAAGTATTTTAACTATGGGGTAGAATGGTATCACTTATTAGCTGTGTGTGGCTGTCTGTGGCTGTCTGCGGCTGTCTGCGGCTGTCTGTATCTGTCTGTGGCTGTCTGCGGCTGTCTGCGGCTGTCTGTAACTGTCTGTGGCTGTCTGTGGCTGCCTTTAGCTGTCTGCATCTGCCTGTAGCTGTCTGCGGCTGTCTGTAACTGTCTGTGGCTGTCTGCAGCTGTCTGTAACTGTCTGTATCTGTCTGTGGCTGTCTGTGGCTGCCTTTAGCTGTCTGCATCTGCCTGTAGCTGTCTGCGGCTGTCTGTAACTGTCTGTAACTGTCTGTATCTGTCTGTGGCTGTCTGCGGCTGCCTTTAGCTGTCTGCATCTGTCTGTAGCTGTCTGCATCTGTCTGTGGCTGTGTGTAGCTGTCTGCATCTGTCTGTGGCTGCCTGTAGCTGTCTGCATCTGTCTGTAGCTGTCTGCATCTGTCTGTGGCTGTCTGTAGCTGTCTGCATCTGTCTGTAGCTGTCTGCATCTGTCTGTGGCTGCCTGTAGCTGTCTGTAGCTGTCTGTGGCTGTGTGTAGCTGTCTGGAAAAGTATGTATCTGTCTGCATCTGTCTGTAGCTGTCTGCATCTGTCGTAGCTGTCTGGAAAAGTATGTATCTGTCTGCATCTGTCTGTAGCTGTCTGCATCTGTCTGTGGCTGTCTGTAATTGTCTGCATCTGTCTGTGGCTCCCTGTAGCTGTCTGTGGCTGTGTGTAGCTGTCTGGAAGTGCATGTATCTGTCTGTGGCTGTCTGTATGTGTATGTGACAGTTTTGATGTGTGTGTGTGTGTGTGTGTGTGTGTGTGTGTGTGTGTGTGTGTGTGTGTGTGTCTTCATTATAATCAAGTCCGAGGAGCAACAAGCCATGGTCGTTTACACCCTCGCATAACCCCGCAGGTAACGAGCAGGTAAACGTACAACACCTCATAATTAAAGTACAGGTGAAAAATTTACCCTTAATAACCTGAGGCTATTACCACACCCACAAAGGCCAGGTATTTATCCCAAAGGTGTCGTGGTGGCCGGGCTCCTAACGCCGCTCTCCCATTAATTTAGAATTAATCAATGGACAGTTTTACCAACGCCGCCTGAAACAGAGAATACCCAATTTGGTGGTGGTGGTGGTGGTGGTGGTGGTTGTGGTAGTGGTGGTGGTGGTGGTGGTGGTGGTGGTGGTGGTGGTGGTGATGGTGGGATTGGTGGTGGTGGTGGTGGTGATGGTGGGATTGGTGGTGGTGGTGGTGGTGGTGGGAAACTACATAAAACTCGACAAATGACCCTCCCCAGTCGTTAACTTGTGTGGGTTTTTGTGGGGGTGGGTGTGTGTGTGGGGGGGGGGGGGGGATAGCCTTTATGAGCCTGTCTCGTTCACCTTACGTCATCGTGACATCACACACACCCTTAATTGGGATTGGTTTATGATGAGAGTATGTGGACCAATGGGATACGCCTAACTATAAGCTGCTGATTTACGTTATTATTATTATTTTTTCTACGTGGTGGATTATACTAAGCGGGTCACATTAACGTTCACACACACACACACACACACACACACACACACACACACACACACACACAGAGAAGTGAGAAAAAGGTGAGAGAGAAGTGAGAGGAAGAAAATATGTAGATCTATTTGTCATTAGTTCCTGGGAAACACCTCACAACTTTTGGTAATAAGAATGTTACTTTTTATCTCCGCTGATGAAAGTTTGAGAACATTATCATCACCATTCCTGATATAGTTTATCAGAATGATTTTAGTGTGTGTGTGTGTGTGTGTGTGTGTGTGTATGTGTGTGTGTGTGTGTGTGTATGTGTGTGTGTGTAGAGACGAGTACCAACACTATTGGCATACATTTCGCAACTCATTACACAAGGTAAATGAACTGGCAGTCATTAACATTAACGTCCTCATTAAGGTTAAAAAAAATATACACTGTTAAAAACAATTACTCACGTTACTTTCCGTTTTAACCGAAAAAAACACCAAAAAACACGAGAGATAAAAAAGCTGAAATGAAGTCAGTCAGGTAAAAAAAAAATAGACTGGTAATAATAGAAACGTAATGCAAAAGAGTAATTACGACGTTAAAGAGTTGTACTGTGTGTGTGTGTGTGTGTGTGTGTGTGTGTGTGTGTGTGTGTGTGTGTGTGTGTGCCTCATCACATAAATCAACTAACGCGCAGTCATCATCCAGCTCATCAGACCTCTCATCATCATCAAAACTCCTATACCCCCAAAAGTCCTATGGCGACGGACGAGTGGCGACGGGGACAGGCAGAGATGACTGCCGGGAGTCTCTAGTCACAACTCTGCACATGGGCGGCACAGATAAGCCAGGGTGCCTAATCTTAAAGTGATCCCTAAATTAATACTGAAAGTTGTTCTGTAAAAATTTATATTACCTAAATATATGAAGGTTTAATATGTTGAGTTTCCTTGAGAACATATGGGGTGGGGAGAATGTTGTTATTTAAAAACTTTCACCAAAATTATGCAACAAACTTTACTTGAGTTGACATTCTGGGGGAAAAAATAGTCGTGAAAGTATTTAATCTTTAAGTTAAAAAAGTTATAACTAGAACAAGCAATATCAATTTAGTAGGTAGTAAGCAGCTACCAAACAGGGAGGTACTACCGCCTGGGAAGATATTGGAAGCATAATGTGTTGTCTAATGGTAGACCCTGCTGCCATATGGCACCACGAAAATTGTGACCAAGTTCCAGGTTGCTGATCTGACTTTCTGCCTCATTTACACACAATTGGAGGGTCTCAATTGTTTCTCTTACTATTGACAACACAACATCCATAATGTATATCGTTCTCACTCTTGATTTATTTTTTCATTTTCGTATTTATTTAAGGTTATTATTATTATTATTAATATTATTAATATTATTATTATTATTATTATTATTATTATTATTATTTGTATTTGTATTAATTTGCTATTAATTTTATTAATTGTTGTAATAATAATAATAATAATATGTTGTTGTTATTATTATTATTATTATTATTATTATATTTCGCCCCCCCCCCCCAGGCCCTGATGTGGGTCAGTGACCTGTGCCCGGGTGGGCTAATCCCAGTAAAAAAAAAAATACATAAAGCACGGGAGAGTAGCGACGCCAAATACATCAGTCTAGGGTTAACTTAAGTGAGTTATCGAATTTTTTGTGTAGTTATTTGATCCACGTCACCAGTGAAGAGTGTAACCTAAGCAAATGAGCTTCATTTTTTGTTTTTAAAATTTCACAAGTGAATTTCATGTACAGGTATTTTAAGGATAAACTGATAATTTTGTCGACGTGTAACCAGCCACTGAAGAGAATGGACTGTGTGTGTGTGTGTGTGTGTACATCCAACAGAAAACGGGTTCCAAGGAAAGTAGGCATCTGTTTTAGCCCTAACTTTTCAAAATGGCAAGAAAATACATTAACCAAAGTGTTACATTATCATCCTCAAATTAAGTACATTACAATCCTCAAGTTAAGTACATTATCATTCTCACCAACCCTAAGTTAAGTACATTATCCCCTCAAATTAAGTACATTATCATCCTCAAGTTAAGTACATTATCCCCTCAAGTTAAGTACATTATCATCCTTACCCTCCCTAGTTATGTACATTATCCCCTCAAGTTAAGTACATTATCATCCTCAAGTTAAGTACATTATCCCCTCAAGTTAAGTACATTATCATCCTCAAGTTAAGTACATTATCCCCTCAAGTTAAGTACATTATCCCCTCAAGTTAAGTACATTATCATCCTCAAGTTAAGTACATTATCCCCTCAAGTTAAGTACATTATCATCCTCAAGTTAAGTACATTATCCCCTCAAGTTAAGTACATTATCATCCTCAAGTTAAGTACATTATCCCCTCAAGTTAAGTACATTATCATCCTCACTCTCCCTAAGTTAGATACGACCACAATACAATTTTACACTCGCCCTCCCTCTTGTCATTCATATCTCTGGGGCAATTTCCTCCGTGTCTAGGGGGCTGCATGTTCTTCACCTTCCCTCACATTCACAAAACTTTATCACACTTTCCTGGCACAGTGTTATCTCCTTCTCCTCCTCTTATCTTATTTCATGAGTGGGAGAGAAAAATAAACCCCTTCATTTCCCATCTCTCTCTCTCTCTCTCTCTCTCTCTCTCTCTCTCTCTCTCTCTCTCCACTCACTCACTCATCTCATATTGTATGTAAAGGTAATCAACTTCCACAATGTCCACAAAGCCAACAGTTCAACGAAGAACCTTAAAAATTACATTATATTTAGGCCACAATTCACCTTTGACACTCGGTAGATTCATCAGTATTGAGACACTTTAATTAGATGGGAAAACACAGGAAAATCTAAACAATTATTTTATTCAGATACAAAAATAAATAACTGAATCTAATTTACATTGCCAGAACAAAGCAAAGATTGTAGCTAGATATTGTATTTTTAGATATTGTCCGAAAGAGTCAAATGTATAATATAGTATATGTATAATAGTTATTAAATACAATAAACAAATTTCAGCACATCCCCAAGGCCCCCACACGCCATCTGTCATTTACCGTAGTGAACACGTCCCCGGTGCTGCTAACTTTTGCTCCATTTAAAAACACAATAACTAATATAATTATGGACATCAGTGACGTCTTTCAGAGCCATGCCATAAACGGTGACCCCAATCTTCATCGGTATGGAGGCGGACAAAAACTCCATATTACTCACAGATCTTCCTTTAATTACTCCCCTTTTAACCAATTAACTGCCCATGAAATATTGTCGGTATAAACAGGGACCGTACGATTAATTTTTTGAGGTGCCCGCAGACATGGTCAACGTCCACCTTCCTGGCTCTAACAGCGGGGACAATATTTGGGACGGGGGTATTGTGCTTTATTGGGACATCCATGGGTGCAGGGTGGACAGGTTTACTCCGGGCCAAACAAAAGACTGAGATTAGACAGCAAAGTGCCAGAACAATTGCTATATTAATCAGATTGACTTGCCTTAAAATGATTGTTTCAGATTCCAACAGGCTAAGAATTTCTTTGTATTTTTCAATTTGACTTTTCTTATTTCTAATAGAAGCCAATGGGGTGATTAACGTAGATTCCCGACACAACAAAACGATTACAACACAAAAGATCATCAAGGAACAAATCACTAATTTATAATTCATGGACATTTTGATGCTTCTAAAATCACATAACAACTGCTATTCTCTGCCATTCTACCACATGTTTTAACGGGTGGACCACCAAGTTAGTTAGGATGGATACATACCCACCTACAGTACAGTAGCTTTATGGAGTTCATCGAGTATAGTGCACAGTGTATCGGGCAAAAAAAATGGACTGGCAATAATCGAAACTTAATGCTAAAAACAGTAATTACGAAGTTAAGGTGTTGTACTGTGTGTGTGTATGTGTGTGTGTGTGTGTGTGTGTGTGTGTGTGTGTGTGTGTGTGTGTGTGTGTGTGTGTCAGAGCTACAGGTAGATATGGCATATAATACAGTACACGTGATAATCTACTTATTAATGTTGACTAAGATTCATAAACGATCAAATAAACAGATTAAATGAAAACAATACACCATATATTTTAAAGTGAAGCTTCTATTTAACGGATTATATGGAGAAGAAAGTCCGTTATATGGAGAGTCCGTTAAGTATGAAACCCCAATATTTAACGGATTATATGTAGAGAAAAGTTCGTTATATCGAGAGTCCGTTAAGTGTGAAACCCCAATATTTAACGGAATATATGTAGAGTCCGTTATATGGAGACTTAACTGTATCTCAACGGGGCAAAATAATCAAATACTGTATAACGTAAATTTCTGTACCGTCATAATCGAGCAAAACAAGGCGGACTTCCTCATTCTGGTGGGAAATATTTACTCGAAAGCGACGAGGTCAAGCCTTTGTGGGCCAGAGGAACGCTGTGAGTGAGTGAAGGTGATGGCCTGAGGGTAAGAGACGTTTGGGTGTCTAACCATCAGGTGGGATAAGCCAGGGTGTCCTAATCTTAAAGACCCCTATGTGTGTAATAGATAATCCTACAGGTGTGATAGATGATCCTACAGGTATGACAGATACTCCTACAGGTGTGACATTCAGGATTATTGTCGTATATAACAGGTGACTGACAAGACATTCTAAAACGCTATAAGTGAGATGGGAGTATTAGGTATATCGGGAAACACCATAAATTATTATATCGGGAAACACCATAAATTATTATATCGGGAAATACCATAAATTATAATATCGGGAAACATCATAAATTATTATATCGGGAAATACCATAAATTATTATATCGGGAAATACCATAAATTATTATATCGGGAAACACCATAAATTATTATATCGGGAACACCATAAATTACTATATCGGGAAACACCATAAACTATAATGCCTAGAGTAGAACACCCTCATATAACGGACTTTTCTCTCCATATAATCCGTTAAATCGGTGGATTTTACATCTAACGGACACTCTATATAACGGAATTTCATCTTTATATAGTTCGTTGGATGGAGGTTTCACATCTAATAGACCCTCGATATAACGGAATTTTATCTTCATATAGTTCGTTAAATAGAGGTTTCAATGTAATAAAATAATTATCCCAGAAATTATCCCACTTGAGGTAATTTTCTATACAACAAACTCATTATAGAATATCATCACCCAACTCAACAGGTGAGGACAAGGTTATACTATATTTAGCTCGTTAATAAGGTGAGAGTAAGCCTATAAATTGCCATAAAATACCTGAGATGCGACGAAAGTAATTACACAGGTACAGTCCCCTTCACTAGTGCGTTTACAGGGGCTCGTCATATAAACATTCCATAAATTATTATCTTTGAAGTTAATGTTTTAATATTGTTTTAATTTGATTCCATAATGTATTTACTATTGAAAGTTTCCTTCTGTTGAATGTAAACAAACACAAGGCTGCCACACTGCACAATACCAGACGAGTCCCTGTAAACGCACTAGTGAAGGGACTGTACATGGTTAAAAAAATAATCCCTACATAATATACAATAAATAGAATAAAATAAATAGGATTATATCATACAGGAACGGCCATAAACTACACCTGGGGAAAAGATCAATGCAATTTTATACACAGGTTAAGGAAAGGAGTTATTATGGAGTAAACTATAATTAGTGAGGTGTGTGTGTGTGTGTGTGTGTGTGTGTGTGTACGTACAGGTAAGGATGCAAGGGGGGGGGGGGAGGGGAGTAGAGGGAGGCGGTGAGGGCCATCGGTTACCTCCCACCAATATTTAGTATGGAGGCAGCTCTTCCACCCGTGTGTACCCAGGTGCATCGACTTACATGCCCTGACACCGCCCACGGCTGAGTCTGATACAAGCCTACCAGCCGTGTCATGTGCTTCTGTGTGTGCTGTGTGGAAATACACTATAATATATTGTATATATAAGCCACTCTAGACTAAAGGTCATTAAAATGTTACTTCTCAAGTTTCCGGCTGGGTAACCATTAAACGTGTTCTCAAAAGTTAAGTTTTGTCAAGAGATATACCAAAGAATCAACCAGAATCACTTGAACATATAGACAACGATGATGGTCAGAATTAATGGTGAAACTGTACCTTGATGCTGTAGTAATATGAGGTATTTTCTTATCGCCCTGGCCTGGTGCAGGAGGAAATTTGATTTCGACAAATCTCTCCTAATCTCGACGCAGAGTCCTGGAGCATGAGAAATCAAATCCCTATAAATGAATATGTTTCTCTTATCTCACTATAAAGTAACCCAGTGCAGTGCCAGTATGAGCACCAAACAGCGCCTGGCGTTACCTTTCCACCCCTCAATGATGCAGACGAATGGAGCCCAATTCCCCCTACAGTAACGTTCTTATAAACAAGTGGGTTGCCTCCACCCTGCTTCCTGATGGCACTCCTCCTTCCTCCTCCCCAAACATTCTCTGCCCTTTTTCCCTCCTCCTGTTAGGCGCTGAAAGACCTCAGTAACTGTTGGAGCACAGTGATAACATTATAACAACAACAACAACCTCTCCTTGGTAAACTTCTTTTTCCTTTTCTTCCTCCTCTCTCTTCATTCCTCCCTCCCTTCTCCATCACGATAAACTTACGTGGAACACAAACACTCATAAATAAAAACCAAAAACCTAAATACATAAAAAGTCTTTAATCAAAGTCGTATTATTATGAAAGGTCGAGTTAGAAACCAACCAGAGACGACCTTTCCTTCAGTAAATGTCGGACATCGAGTAGACGCCAGCACCCACCCCAGCTAGAATTTGACCTATATACCCTCACCTCGACGTAAACAAACTACTAGACATTACAGAGATAAAGTATCAGGTATTATGTGAGGTGGTCCAGGCGCAGGTGGTAATCGGGGCGTTCATCTCCGCCGCAACACAAAGTTAGTATTTACAGAGCAAGACAAAAGGTAAACAAAGAATGGAACGAGACTGGTAGTTGAGGCTCTCGGATCCTTGAGTGAGTTAGGATAATATTTTCCCTTGACTTAACCACTTGAGTCAGATATAGAGATGTTAAGTGTAGTACAATATTTAGCAGATAATAGTACTATGATAAAAGCATTCATGTTTATAAGCACAAGTGTTGTTATTAGTACAGAATATTTCAGTAGTTAATGTTCAAGTTGGCAGGTGAGTACAATAATGTTCTGTACAGATTAGTATATTAATCGGATTACCTGAAGATTAGGCATCCTGGATTAGTTCATCTGAAGATAAATTACCCTAACTCTACCTGAGGGGGTTAGGTTAAGTAATAAC
>CAUDMG010003594.1:90000-147500 GCA_958450375.1 Homarus gammarus | reverse complement strand
AAGACGAATATTGGGCTTTTACTCAGCGATTTTTTCTGCTGCGTGATCAAAGAGGTCGGATTAGTTAATGGTATACGATGAATGGTATGGCCAACATTCCCTACATATTTCTTTTGTTTGTTCCTCCTCTCATTATGGACACACACACACACACACACACACACGTCAGAGGTGTTAATATTTACGATACTACTGCACTACAGTATGTAGACTTAATTATCTAACTATTTACCCTTGGCAATATCAAATTAACCCGGCTTTATTTCTGTACACAAGTTACCCGGGGATAAAGGATAGAGGGATGAGAGAAATAGAAAAAATTAATAAAACTCAGATTAATCAACTCACTCATCTTAACGTCAATCTCCAGGTAACGAAAAATATACCAGGACACCGCGTGTTCTATGGTGAATGGGGGATGGAGGGGGGGGACTCTACTGACAAGTTTATTTAACCAGTTACTTATTTTCCAGCCTTAATTCAACACCAGTAGTATTTCATTAAGATTTTTGTTTAGATATTCCTTATACTGTAGGTATAAGGTCATGTTGGTATACATAAGAATGTGTTTGTATGTTTTTTTTTTCTCCAGTAGGAATAATCACGAGGTTTAGTAATTAATTCCTTATGTTTTGTTTATGTTAGGGAAGTCAGCTTTTGAACTAGGGAAGAATTTTTGTCTCGTGTCCAGATTAATAAAAGATAAGGCGGTTTTCTGTTCCCATTGACGTTAGATAAAGTACTGAATGTGGCCACCAAAAGAGCCAAAAAAAATTGTCAACCTTCAACATTCTCTTCAGTGAACGATAAGGTGGTTGTGTGGGCCAGATTATCTCTCAGTTATTTGATTATGGTTAAGTCCTGAGTTCCGGTAAATAGTGCTTCGTGGTAGGTAATGTGGAGACGGCGAGGAAAATATATATGAAGGTACACTATCAGATAACACACACACACAGGTTAGGACGTACTATACATTCTTAGCATCGTATTTATATTATGTGATGGGAAGTGACGCCATTGCTCACTAAGTCACCTCAACCTTGGCCAAACATTGAGTCAGGAACAAACAATATCCGGTCACGTCTTGTTGTCACTGTGTTCGAGTAGCAGCTGATGAAGGGGGGGAGGTGTTGTCGACTGGGAAAAAGAGTTACATTCTGGGTTAAGGTAATGTATAGCCATCCAGAGTAAGGTCTTATTATTATTAGGTGTATCGTCAAAGATCAATCATATACTACCATTAAACTGATGGTTCCAACGAATCCAACAGATCACAACAGTATTCTATTACATTTTCTTAATGTAAAAGATATCTTCAATAAAGCCATTCACTGCAAGGCTCGTCCACAGTGTTTTTTAGCACCTAAAAAGCGTGCCTTTGTCAAAGACTGAAAATCTTTATAGACAGATGTTTAAATTGTTTGTATGATACGGGAAAAATACTGTGTGGTAGGGAGTTTCACAGTGCGCTAGTCCAGGGGTAGCCTAAATTATTTTTGATAGGCAGAAGTTCTTAAAGTTGGAGTATTCAAACAAAAGGTACAGTACGTGCCCTACCAGGTGGTGGGGCATGGTGATAACACTACAGCGAGCATTAAATAACAGGGAGAACGACCAGAGGTTCCTACAGTACACAAAGTTTTCCGATAAAGTTACTATTGTTAATTGTTCTAGTTGTCTTCTTTTGCACCGAGTCGAGGAGGCCACTTGCCACAACACCACGCCACACACAGAGAACAATAGTGCTCCATCTGGGACGACACTTGACTGTGCCAGGCAGAAAAGATCTCTGATACAGATATGTGTAACATCTTGGTTCGTTTACTCAACAGGGACACATCGTCTCAGCATGACAAGTCACTCTAGGAGCGACGTAGTGCTGGGTATGATATCAGAAATGATGTAATTGCTGAGAAACATCTCATGAAACACAAAGAGTAAAAATATTGCTTCTGTAACTCTCATTATAAAGAAACAGAAACCACGCACCATGAAGTATCTTGTGACACTAGAGAACAGACTCAGAGGACGTAAAAGAAACCAATAATCGGTTAAATTGTTTAAAACTTCGTCAAACAAAATATTCGAATTATATCCAAGTTTTTTAAACCATTAACGGAAAGATTTTCTGCATTTCTGTTCTAAACATTAACGTATATATCTACAATTCACAATTTACTAAGACTTTCGACTACAGACATTTTCCAATCCCATCACACCAGTGACGTAACCTACACCCAAAACACACACACACACACACACACACACACACACACACACACACACACACAGGGGATTATAACAACTAAAACTTAATAACTAAACTAAAATAAGAGTTTATGAGATCGTACCATAACTCTTAGTCTTCAATAACAGTGAGACGGTATATATATGATCGATACAGACACAGCTATAAAAGGCACAGACGAGTCATTTAAAATATTCTCTTGTGTTATTAGTCTTGATGGAGTCGTCCCTTGGCTCAGACCTTTTGTGTTGTGTCCTGAGCTGTGATAGGTATCTGGTTCTGCCTCTGACGTCACGGCAGGGATTGAGTGACGTCTACACAGTGGGGGAAAAAATATTAACATTCAGCCTCAAATATTTACATCAGTGAACAGGTGAACGAGACTCTTCCTCCATCTGTGAGAATTATTTTTTCTTCCTTTTTTTACACCTTTAATTAATGTAGTTATTTCTTCATTTCCACTTGTTAACACTCACCTGATATATGATAACATTCACCTGATATATGATAACATTCACCTGATATATGATAACATTCACTTGACATAGGATAACATTCACCTGATATATGATAACATTCACCTGATATATGATAACATTCTCCTGATATATGATAACATTCACCTGATATATGATAACATTCTCCTGATATATGATAACATTCACTTGACATAGGATAACATTCTCCTGATATATGATAACATTCACTTGACATAGGATAACATTCACCTGATATGATTTTCGTTTAATTAAAGGCGAACGTTTCTCTCGACCACTTGAGTACATTATAACAAACACAACATTCGGGTCTTATTATTCAGAGTGTTAAGTCATCGTACTCATGGGATTAAATTTATTGTGGACACTAAGGGAGGTTAAGTCATCGTACTCATGGGGTTAAGACACCTTCATCGAATAAACTCAGTACTCATAAACTAAAATTATAGTACTCGGGGGGGAGGGGGGGGGCAACGTACTCAAAATGTTAGGACATTCATTGACAAAATTTATAGTAATTAAGAGGTTAAGACACCTTAAAACTCAAAGTACTCACAGGGTTAAGACACCTTCATGGACTCAACTCAAAGTACTCGGGTATTGACATCGTACTCACGGGGGTTAAGACAGCTTCATGGACTCAACTCAAAGTACTCGGGTATTGACATCGTACTCACGGGGGTTAAGACACCTTCATGGACTCAACTCAAAGTACTCGGGTATTGACATCGTACTCACGGGGGTTAAGACAGCTTCATGGACTCAACTCAAAGTACTCGGGTATTGACATCGTACTCACGGGGGTTAAGACAGCTTCATGGACTCAACTCATAGTACTCAAGTTGTTAGGGTTATTGTGTCTTTGTTGTTGTTGTTATTGTGTCCTTGTTGTTGTGTTATTGTGTCTTTGTTGTTGTTGTTATTGTGTCTTTGTTGTTGTTGTTATTGTGTCTTTGTTGTTGTTGTTATTGTGTCTTTGTTGTTGTTGTTATTGTGTCTTTGTTGTTGTTGTTATTGTTTATTTGTTGTTGTTTTTGTTTTGTTGTTGTTATTGTGTCTTTGTTGTTGTTGTTATTGTGTCTTTGTTGTTGTTGTTATTGTGTCTTTGTTGTTGTTGTTATTGTGTCTTTGTTGTTGTTGTTTTTTTGTTTTTGTTGTTGTTATTGTGTCTTTGTTGTTGTTGTTATTGTGTCTTTGTTGTTGTTGTTATTGTGTCTTTGTTGTTGTTGTTATTGTGTCTTTGTTGTTGTTGTTATTGTGTCTTTGTTGTTGTTGTTATTGTGTCTTTGTTGTTGTTGTTATTGTGTCTTTGTTGTTGTTATTGTGTCTTTGTTGTTGTTGTTATTGTGTCTTTGTTGTTGTTGTTTTGTCTTTTTTGTTGTTGTTATTGTGTCTTTGTGTTGTTATTGTGTTGTTGTTGTTGTTATTGTGTCTTTGTTGTTGTTGTTATTGTGTCTTTTGTTGTTGTTATTGTGTCTTTGTTGTTGTTGTTATTGTGTCTTTGTTGTTGTTGTTATTGTGTCTTTGTTGTTGTTGTTATTGTGTCTTTGTTGTTGTTGTTATTGTGTCTTTGTTGTTGTTTTGTTTTTGTTGTTGTTGTTTTGTTTTGTTGTTGTTGTTTTGTTTGTTGTTGTTGTTATTGTGTCTTTGTTGTTGTTGTTATTGTCTTTGTTGTTGTTGTTATTGTGTCTTTGTTGTTGTTGTTATTGTGTCTTTGTTGTTGTTATTGTGTCTTTGTTGTTGTTGTTATTGTGTCTTTGTTGTTGTTGTTATTGTGTCTTTGTTGTTGTTGTTATTGTGTCTTTGTTGTTGTTGTTTTGTGTTTTGTTTGTTGTTGTTGTTTTGTGTCTTTGTTGTTGTTGTTATTGTGTCTTTGTTGTTGTTGTTATTGTGTCTTTGTTGTTGTTGTTGTTATTTTGTCTTTGTTGTTGTTGTTATTGTGTCTTTGTTGTTGTTGTTATTGTGTCTTTGTTGTTGTGTATTGTGTCTTTGTTGTTGTTGTTATTGTGTCTTTGTTGTTGTTGTTATTGTGTCTTTGTTGTTGTTGTTATTGTGTCTTTGTTGTTGTTGTTATTGTGTCTTTGTTGTTGTTGTTATTGTGTCTTTGTTGTTGTTGTTATTGTGTCTTTGTTGTTGTTGTTATTGTGTCTTTGTTGTTGTTGTTATTGTGTCTTTGTTGTTGTTATTGTGTCTTTGTTGTTGTTGTTATTGTGTCTTTGTTGTTGTTATTGTGTCTTTGTTGTTGTTGTTATTGTGTCTTTGTTGTTGTTGTTGGTGTTGGCCTATCATAGTACCCCCTTCCAGCCATCGTTACAAGAGGAGTAACAACAGTAAATATTGTTATTATCGTTCTTCATTTTTACATCATAGGTCTAATTAGTGTAGCTGAGGTAAAGGTTTAAGGCTGTTTTACTCTCGTCTATCATCAAGAATCGTCAGTGAGTGAGGACTGTGGAGTGACAATGTTGTGTAAGACGAAAGACAAACAACAATAAAGTATAATTTTCTTTAATTATTTTACCAGACAGTCTATCAACGTAAATACTCTTACCTATGAACAATTATTTCATTTTTACTTCAGGCAGATATTGTTCTTTCTTTCTTTCTTTCTTTCTTTCTTTCTTTCTTTCTTTCTTTCTCTTATCTCTCTCTCTCTTTTTTGTGTAAGATCTTGTTGACATTTCTCGTGCTGGAGGTGTCCCGAGGGGTTAGGATCCCAGCCTCTTCTCTTTGTATTTCCCACCTCACAAAAACAACCCGAGATTTTTTTTTTTAATATTTTTTTGGTCTGACTCGAAACACCAGACGCGGGATATGATGACGTCCCTGGCCAGATTTTTACTTTTGGAATGCCGAATCATATCAATTACTAACTGGGTAAGAATGTCTGGCCACAACAAGAACTAACCAGTTGACCAGTTTCCTTCCTATATATTATACTGTATATAATGTAGGTTATCAGTAAGGAGTGATAATATCTCAGTAATACAAACACTCTGATGATCAACTTCGCCATGACCTTCTTGCTGACACTAAAAATAACATCACATAACATAACAACATTACCCCCACATCAAGTTATTTCCTCTTATCATTCTGGAGACGAACAAGGAAAGAGACACTATTAAACGACCTAACCTCACCTTAACTACCTCATGGGCTTGAAGAATGACCTTGAAATTCTCTTATTTTAGGAAACTTGAACTTTAAGAATCAAAGCGCGATTATCCCAGTCACGGCCCCCTCTCTCACGTGGAGACCCGGCAGACAGGTAAGTTTTATCAGAGGGAAAAGTAAAAAGTATTTGAGGTGATACTCTTAAGGAACTCACCAACCCTGACAAGTTGATTGAATTTTCCTTTTCTTAACACGTAATGACTTTTTCCCTATGTACGAATACACACACATAAATGGCATAGGGATATATGGAGAATGGGAAACGAAAATATGAATGAAAGGAAATATGTAAGTTGGAAGTGGATAGGGGCAAGGGAGTAGGGAAAACCAAGACGGAGATGGAAGGATGAGGTGACGGATGAACATCTAGTGTACATGGATGAATGGAATGTATGAGGTACATAAATTTTTGGAAAGAGACTTGATGTTGATGGATGATAATGATTTGTGTGAAACAACATGAATAAACGAGGGAATGGAAAATGTGTGTGTGTGTGTGTGTGTGTGTGTGACCATTGATGAAGCGACAGAAAGTGTATCTTTTAGGCACCGGGGAACACAATAGAGAACACACCTGTTACAGCAAGCAGTTAAGGGAGAGTGAGTGTGACAGCGAGTAGTGGGTGAATACTATTAAATCCTCCAACACCATGTTCTCCTATCACACACACACACACACACACACACACACACACACACACACACACACACACGCACACACACTAGGCAGCGTAATCACAAAGCTTAATACATTCAAACCTCCATCATTAATCATTGCGAGGAAGAACACGATCAATTTATTTAAAAGCGAAAATTCAATAAAGCAGCAAATAAAAATGAGAAAGCGGAGGGGGGGTGCGGGTTGGTCACTCTCAGCCGCTAAACTCAGGAGCCAGGATTCCAATTGCGAAAATATAACGTAAATTTCTCGACGGGTTGCAGCCATCCACCCCATTCTACCTCCATGATCCACCCACGTCTATAAAGGACAATGGCTGAGAACAAAAGCCACTGAGACCATTTAATAGGTGAAGACATTCATTGGATTGTTCTTAACGAATTAATTCTTCAGTAGAGAGGTCCTGTGAAGCGAGATTAAGATTGTCTCTGAAGATTGAAATAAATTTTAAGGTGACGTTCTACTAGAGGCGACCCAGTGTTTTAAATGTGTATATTACAAAAATCAGAGAAAAGGTCGTATAATCATGGTGACAGAAAGTAAAAATGGAACAGTATCTTACATGCTATTTTAATGCACCCAAAGACTTATTAATGTGGTCACTTACGCACTAACTGATTCACTTTATATCATAATAATCAACCCGAGCAGAAATAATCTATGATACCAAACTAATTTATTTTAAAAGCGAGATTAATTTTGGTCTTATGAATCACTATATTCGTCCGGCCACAACCAAGGTGAGGGGTCACGAGGCTACATCTCCCCCCTAAACTCTTAAGAACAACTCACAGCCACTCCCTGACACTGATACAAAGCTTTATGGATTTAATCTTAGAAGGGTTCTGTTGACCTATCGTGAATCCTATCATGTGGTGGCGGGTATTGATGTCCGATACCGGGGATGTACGGGCAGTACCGAGAAGCTACTGAGTGAAGCTATTGGTCTTGACCTAACAATGACAAAGAACTGGCTGGTTCTCATCGTATTAAATCGAAAAAAAAAAATGCAATTTGTCTGATGTGAGAAATAAATTACCACTTGTAAATTTTAACAAGTGTTAGTTTTTTCTTCACAATTACGTTTTTGTGACATTAAATTCTTTATTTATTATAAAGTTATGTTCTAAAAGAAAGACTTTCCTTACTGGATGATTAAACAGGTAAGAATAACTTGTCCAATCTAGGGAATCCCGGCATCATGTCAAAAGACCTTGGAAGAGACACGAGGTAAGTTAGATAGTTACTAGACAAGCAGTTAGCCATGTAGACTGTCTCAACAGGCAGCGTATGCTACACCAGAGCAAAGTTGGCCGCTCACACACCAGCACCATCGTGAGGCCGCCCAGAGTGACGCAAACCGCCACTGGTATATGCATGAGTAAAGAAATCTAGGAAACTGCTCATACTGGTAGCTGCTGTAAGTGTAAGGGGGACAACAGCGCCTGACACGGTGGTAGATTCGTCAACCATAAGCTTTTACCTTCTTCACGACCACCTTTCTACCTGCCAGCCAAGAACCCCGTCCGGTGCATTAACCTCTCACCCTCTTATTAATCACCTATTTTAAGACGGTAACGTGCAGCGTACCTAAACATTTTGCTGTACTAATTAATCATTTCCATAAGATTATCTTCAGTTAACGGAATCAGACTTCCTGATTCCATTGCCTATTACCAACTACAGTACTCACAAAAGACAGATTCCTTAAATAGGTGTTAGCTATAGCAGTTTACATTTATAACATTTATTTATATTCGTCCATAAAGTGAAAAACCACATTCATAGGTATTTTAATAAATTAATAGTTACTAATGACGATGACATCTTTTACGTCTGAAATTACGATCGTGTCGAAAGTGTGAGGCCCTTAATCTTTTACAGAGAAAGTTCAAAGAGTTAAAAAGTTTCTACTCCACGAGACTAACATTCTTGAAACCAGCCATTCACAAGCATGAACAACATAATATTAACTTCCTTCCCAAGTGATTCCGCAAAGTCTACAAGAACGTTAATGCAATCTCCTCGTTATACATTATTCAGAGCCTCAGTTATTCTTACGCAGCCACAACAACACCGCAGAGAGCATCTGACTTGCCAACCCGAGCGGAGTCTCACAGCGACCGGCCAAACCAATAAAGAACACACCGGTGTGGGCTGCGTGGGGCATAAATATTGATGCCCAGGAGAGTGGTTTATCAACACTATCGCCCGCTAGTCCAAAATAAAGTTTCTCGTTTATTCATGCATTTTTTCCCTTTCTTTCTTTAGGGGAGAGAGAAGGCGGGGGGGGGGGGGGGGAGTACCTGTAGCCTAGCCTTCATCACCGCCCTAGGACAATGATCCCTTAATGCAGACACAGTATTTCTATCTGAAGTTGAAATCGTAATTTGATTAGACTTGTGTTAAAACAAATAAATAAATAAATTGACGGATACACGAAGATATACTCCTGAATATATTACAATGACATATTTTATTGGCCTGTTGTACGAAATAAAATCTCTTCTTACCCACAAGGTAGATTTGGCCATAGGAAGCAAGCGTGTGAGCTGCATCAAGCATCACAGACAACCCAAACATTATGAAGCCTATCGTTCGGTTTGGTTTGGTTGGTTAGGTTAGGTTAGGTTTGGTTTGGTTTGGTTAGGTTAGGTTTGGTTAGGTTAGGTTTGGTTAGGTTAGGTTAGGTTAGGTTAGGTTTGGTTTGATTGGTTAGGTTAGGTTTGGTTTGGTTAGGTTTGGTTAGGTTAGGTTAGGTTAGGCTAGGTTAGGTTAGGTTAGGTTGGTTAGGTTATGTTAGGTTAAGTTTGGTTTGGTTAGGTTAGGTTAGGTTATGTTAGGTTAGGTTTGGTTTGGTTAGGTTAGGTTAGGTTATGTTAGGTTAGGTTTGGTTTGGTTTGGTTGGTTAGGTTAGGCTAGGTTAGGTTAGGTTTGGTTAGGTTTGGTTAGGTTAGGTTTGGTTTGGTTTGGTTTGGTTGGTTAGGTTAGGTTAGGTTAAGTTTGGTTTGGTTAGGTTAGGTTAGGTTATGTTAGGTTAGGTTAAGTTTGGTTTGGTTTGGTTTGGTTTGGTTGGTTAGGTTAGGCTAGGTTAGGTTAGGTTTGGTTAGGTTTGGTTAGGTTAGGTTTGGTTTGGTTTGGTTGGTTAGGTTAGGTTAAGTTTGGTTTGGTTTGGTTGGTTAGGTTAGGTTAGGTTAGGTTAGGTTAGGTTTGCTTTAATAGGTTTGATCGATTGGTTCTTTTCTTCTGCTATAAACAAATATTTTAGATCCAAGTTTATTAGTGTCCAGCTCTAGCAAAATTAATCGATAGGCGAATCTGAGTCTGAAGAAAGCCTAAAGTTAAACCGGAAGAAAAATTAATGACAGGTTTGCTGCTATAACTACGCTTCATGTTGTACCGACCCAAACGAATTGGAAATAAATATGTATACAGGAATGTTTATATTTTAATCTTAAAACCATAAATCTGATTAAACTTGATAAAGAAAATCTGTTATGAAAAAATGTTAAAACAAATTCAATCTTTTCACAAACACACACAGCTTGAAATATCAGTTCTTTCCGTATTAGTTAAAATTCCCTGTCTAACTAAAGTCTTAAACTAACTACCTGCGCCTAACATGTGAAATAGTGGAGGGTGATAATATCCAGAAGACGGTAACCAAAAAATACGAGTTATAATTATCCACCAGATAGAATTAATATATATATCTCCAAACGTCAACATCACGGAGGCAGCTTTGGGTCACAAGAGTCACAGGCCTTCACATTATAAGCCCCACGCAAGTGTATGATAAGTGGTGAGGAAGCACAGCCAATACGAGAAACGACATACGATGTGTCTTCATAATCACATGATGCTGTGTAATAGAAAAGGCAGAAGAGTTGTGGTCCATTTCTCATTGTATAAAAATTACACTAGGCTACATTATTCGAATCCTTGAGTAACGGTTGTATTTCTGGAGGTGTGCAGTATATTGCTGAGCCACTTATAGAGGTACCAAGGTTAGTTTACTGACACTCCATATATCCAATCCATTAAATCCATCAAGATAAATCTGTTATCTAGCCATCAGAAGCCAATTCCCTCTCAATTGGACTGGTGATAAATACTTTAGCTACCTAATCCTTTCATATCTGTATTGTATATCACACTAATCTTGGCTGACGTTACGTTACCGATATACTGTAAAACTTATTGATACTATTGGTTCGTTATGAGTATTATCACAAACACGCTTCACACTGGAGTCAATTACAACTAAAAAATGTATTTAATAACACGTCCAATAATTCCATCACTGAACTGTCGGCGGCGATATATTTGTCACTATATTTCCTCGCCAAGGTCAATCTGACCGACAATATCGACACTGCAGGGATCCCTGCATAAATTATCCATCAATTGTTAATCATCATCGAATTGCGAATTGTCAATCATGTTTATTACATTAAAACGAAATTACGTTGTAAATGTACCACATCAAAACCAACTCGACCAACGTGACATGTTTAAAATATATTTTATTGTGAGTGACTTACGCTCTGTAAAATATGTGCAAAAAACGTCTTAATCGAAAACAAATATAATTCAGTGAATTTTTAGACACTTTAGCAATACATGCGGAGCTATAGGAAGGAAATCCCAGGTGCCGGGCTGTGAGATGGATGGGCTAGTTCGCTAGTGTGTTGTAAACACAATTCCCGTGCCCAGATCCAATCAGGGCGTCCATAGGGGAAAGGGAAATGGGTTACTTTTCTCCTTCGGTCCTTCTTTCAGGGATTCTGTCTTAAGAGTAAGATTTTGGAACTATTTTCAACTTACAACACGATCTTTACAACCAAAACATTGGCCACTATTACTAAAACACTAACTTAACATCGTTTGCTTATCATGCCGTTTAACGCTATCAAAGACCTTAACAATACAACTGTAACAATGCCAACACACAACCATCCATCATTAACATCCCAAATATCGTAGTTACACAGAGATCACTAACTGCACTTAAAAATACTACAGTATCCTACCTACCCTCTCAAAAAGTTATCACTCCAAGGCTAATGTTGTCAACTTGCACCGCCATCACAAGCGCCGTCCACAAGTACACCAACAAATTGAATATCAATAAAAATCTCCTTTACCATCCCATCATCACCATCAGTAGCTATCTACATCACTAAACTGTAGTCAGAATTATCTCAGGAGTAACACAACGTATGGAAACCCACACCACCGCTGCCTCTTACTAGTTACTGCAACACTATCTGTCCACGCTATTAATTCTTATGCCGTTAAAGACACTACTGTTTACTTTCGATATCCATAAACATCACTATTCACTATCTGTGTCAATCGCTACTTGTCAAAATCACAACCCACACCTGAACCTCTCGCCCACCTGACGTGTACTCAACACTCGGGCACAAAACAGTTTTGAAATTCTAAATTACGAAGGCACAAGCGTAGGAACGGTTTAACTTTAATCATTAACATTCATTAAGCAAACACTCATGACAGTTAAACACCTGGGAATTATGTACGGCATTTATCATGTGACCACGTTTTTTAATTTACGGGTCTAGCCTACGTTCATCACTGACAATGAGAAAATATTATATACTAAAAAGGTGTATTGCATAAGCTGGCTTCATTTTGTCAGGATCAGACGCTCTAAGTTACGAATTTACGAGAGAGCACGCAGCCTAGTGTGTCATTCACGAGATAACATACACTGTAATCTGGCTCGATAGAATTTGTGAATTACGAGAAATCACCAAACCAATTTTCAAGTAAAGCCATGTTATTGTCTGAAACTGTTACCATGAAATCTGACTAGGCTAAATTATTCTATAAACTTTGCTGTGACCAGAATTAACCGTCGCGCAGTTAGTTGGGAAGGCAAATGTGTAGTTACGGTGATTATATCTGCCACCGGCTCGTGAAAGCTTATATCAGGACACAATATGCACTTTTAAACACATTTGCCAGTTGATTTTGCAAAGCGCATTTTTATTAACCAGTCCATTGTCATTAGCCAGTCATTTTCACTCATTATATAAACACAAAAGTCACGTATATATTCATTTATTTTCAGTATTTCCTGGTTTATCTTTGTAATTTTAATCAGGTCAATGGCGAGTAGGCAAGTGAGTAAAATGGACACTGTAATACTAAGTTGGAATAATAATTAACAGGAAATTAAATGCTACTTACAGGCGAAGAAATAGTAGTCTGATAGAACAACAGGTAGATTCCTCCATCTTTACATTTGATAGCCTTTCCTCGTCTCTTTCATCACCTCACTCGATCTTAAGATAGTACAATTAATATTCCTGCACTGTCTTCCAGTTCATATCACTGCACTGAACCCAAACATTCCGCTGTACAGTGCTCTCAAGTACAGTATAACCAAAGACTATGACACGTCGGGAAAGCTCAGACATAAACAACACAACTAGGTGAAGTATTGAGCGCACTACCAAATACCTTATAAATATCTTATTACTTATATTTTCGGGAGATTAAGAAAATGCACTTTTATGAATTTTGAATTTAAATTTTATTTCATATTCTAAAATACGTCAAATAAAAAAATAAATAAACAGATGTCAAAATAACATTAACAAAGATAAGAAACATCTAGATATATAAAAATTGCAACAGTTGTCAATACATTCTAAAGATAATAAAATGAAGACAAATCAAACATTACAGGTAGAGGTACATTAACTTTTAACAAAATAAACACATGCAAGAAACCTGAAATAAAAACACAGCCTATATAAAACATTAATGCAGAAATTAGCCAAACAGCCAAGGTAAAAATCCCCAATGTAACAAAAACAAAATATGGATGAATCTAGAACTCATGACAAAACCACTTCATCTGAAAAAAGTTTACTGTTAATTATACATTTAAATTAATTCAGTATATTTAAAAGATGAATACAACAAAAAATCCTGGTGTAGATATAAGTTGGTGCGACTGATCATGAATCATGTGACCTTAATATTAGGACAATTAACCATAGTTTTCCATAACTCACCAATATGAAGTACTGTACCTAATTCATAAATGCACAGAAAATAAGTCAACTTTAGTTTTTATATTGCATCTTATCTTCTAAATTTTGTTCAGGGTCTGCATTAAAGCATGGTCTTGACTGTGAAGATGCCAAATAATTTATTTTAGAGAAATAGTGACTGCATACATAGTTGCTTCTATTTAGCTCTTCAAATGTTTTCTCCTTCAAAGGTATGCCTCTTGCTTGTAGTAGCCTCTGCCATCTACTGCATCTGAAGAAATTTATCCAGAATTACATAGAGTTATTAAAATTATAATAGTGATAATACCTGCCCCTAGCATCTTCCATGGAAATAGTCGTGTTGATAAGACCATTCATTTGTATATTGCGCTCGTGTGAGGATTCCGATTGTCATAGTCAATGTGTGAACTAGCAGACGACGCGCTCCACACTAGCGACATCTATCCGCCGCACTACCAAATTTGTGCGTTCGTTCGTGAGCTTCTCCCATTCTTCTCATGGACTCAAAAGCAGCCAATAATAACACGCTATCAAATGACGTCACTCACACTGTCCAACCATGTGTCAGCTCCCATCTTAAGGGGGGAGGGGGGGGGGGTGGTTGTAAAATGGCCATAGAAGAGTAGGACTTCGGTAATTTTTCTCTGCGTGAAAATTTGACGGAATACTCGTGGTTTTTTTTAGTCAGTGTACAGATTATAGTGTAATGAAATGTTAAGTAAGTGCAGTGTTACATAGAGCTTACGAAGTGTTTTGAAATGACCTAAAAGTGCTTGATTAACTTTCTTAATATTTATACGTTGTGCAGTGTTAAAACAATAACTCAGGAACGTAGCTTTATGACTTTGATTAAATGTAACAAATGGATACTCTAAAAAAAACGATAATAAATATATGTTTGTGATATACTCGACTGTAAACTGTGCGACGATCACCACCTGGGACTGATGCCAAACCTAACTCTACGTCGATTACCTGTCGTCTCTGATCAAGGTATGTACTGTACGTCGAATATCCCTTCATTTTCTTACAGGTTTATATGAAGGAAGGTATTCTATTTTAGTGAACACCATAATGAGTTGTTCGATTTTGTTCTTTTCCACAGATGTTCTTATTATATTAAATAAATAAATTTTTACAAGTTAACTCTCGGAGATTTACAGGTTTTAATACATGCAATAGATATATCATCATTCTGCGTAACTTTCATGCTATGCTCTTCCGTCTCAAATGAATAAAGATGAATGGTTAATTTGTAGTTTCGCCAACCATGGCTCTCGAGTTGAGCAATATTTTATCCGATGGTTTATACAATTTTAAGATACTTTTCTTCTATGGCGTTTCTCTCAAAAATGACTTGCAAATGATTTAAATACACCGGGGATATTACAGCAGTTTCGGACAGTATGGCCCTCGAGTAATGTTTTTTTTTTTTCCGATGGCTTAGACAATTTTAAGACCATTTTCTTCTATGACGTTTCCGTCACAAATGATCTAAAATTACCTGGGGATTCAGGAGAGCGGAGCCCCCCCGGTGAGGAGGCTAGGTTACATAATTTTAGGTCCTTTTCGATGGAAACGTCACAGAAGAAAAGTGTTTTAAAATTGTCTAAAGCACCGTAAAACACATCACTCAACTCGAGAGCTGTGTTTGGTCGAAGCTACAAATTGACCTAATAGAACCTTACCTAACCATCCAGGGAAGCCTACCAAACCTTACCTAACTTCCTCGCCTGGGGCGGACCCGGGTCCTCTATATTAAACAGAAAAAACTTGGGCCGATATTGAGCCCGACCCGCCGACGCATTATTTGTTTTGATGTTTATTTTCTTACTTTATGTTCATCAGTGAGTTGATATGATGATCAGTTCTTGTGCAACTGCTTCGTTTGGTAGATAATTAGACACTTAGGCACCCACTACTTTCTCTTCTCAGTCAATCATATTGAAGTGTTTCAAAACACACTGCCACCGGGGGCCAGATCGACGCCTATGCTCCAAGCATACTCTCTTGTCTGTAAAAAAAAAAAAAAAAAAAAGTAAAATTACACCATGATGCTTCAACGAAATTGCTTTCATTGGTACCATATATCAAAATAAGTACTTTCTCTTTAATATGGCAGAGGGGTTTGCCCCCAGACTAGGAAGTTAGGTAAGGTTAGGTAGGTTACTTTGGTTGGTTAGATCAAGTTCTATTAGGTTCTGTGCATTGTTCTATCTTTTTTATTACTTGCTATCATCCAAAGAACATATGTGGAAAACATGAACGAAATCGAACAATTCCTTCTGGTGGTAGTGCTGTTCTCAGACATTCTTGTATATTGTCTTTCCTATGTACTGCAGTGCACATTTAGACAGCATGAAATGAGAAAATCTTACACAAAAATTCTAAAAGTCAACTATTTAAATTGTGAGAGCAAAAGTATTGTAGGTAATTATTAACGACTGACCTGCCGACGAATTTTCATAGAAAACTATTTTAAAACTGCCTCAATTTCACTGTTTTATAGTGGACACTGTCCTAGTTTGTGGATTTTTTTTTAAAAAGTGGTTATTTCTAATTTTAACCTAACCTACCGATAACCTTGGTTGATACGAAAAATAAACGGCAGAAGTGATGTAAGAAAACCTTACCAGCCGTAAGAAGTGAACATGGGAACATCTGATTACACATGATTGGATGGTGTGAGATACCGAGTTCAACTCATTATAAATTGTTGACCTATGCAAGGCAATGGTGTGCAGAGATCACTTGAAAGACTTTGAGGCTACGTGACCAAGACATCACGTGCATCAGTATTACTACACACTTGCTCTCATAGTTTAATTACCGTGTGTGATGTAATTACATAATCATAATGTATATAGCCCACATTTATATAAGTATTACCACACTGTCTATTAGATGGGACTAATACAAAGCAAGCAATCTCTTACATGTGATTTTTTTATGGGGGGGGGGGGGGCAGGAGTACAGTACTGTATATGATTTATATTTCTTTGGTGAATAGAACTACTTATGCTGGTTTGATATCCTTGACACACTCCACTCACTCTCCTGCATATTGACCCTGATATATAAACTAAAGAATTACTTGCCTGCTGTGTCATTTGATCATTAGGTTGGGTGAGAATATGTTAGAATAGGTAATGTTAGGTTAGGTTAGGTTAGGTTAGGTTAGGTTAGGCCAGGCCAGAATAGATTAAGTAAGGTTAAGTTAGGTAAGGTTAGGTTAGGCCAGAATAGATTAAGTAAGGTTAAGTTAGGTAAGGTTAGGTTAGGTTAGGTTAGGTTAGGCCAGAATAGATTAAGTAAGGTTAAGTTAGGTAAGGTTAGGTTGTAAATTTCTCCTTTATTGGTACTTGCGGTATATGGTTCTGGTGAGGCTATGACTGGCTCCACTGTTATTTGGCCCTCTTTAAAAACAATACAGTACTGCAATAATTTTCAATTACAATAAAGAACAGACACAAAATAAGCACCTACTCATAGCTTCACCCAAATTATTTGCTTTTTATACAGTACTAAGTTCTATATGCATGTACTATTCAACAGTAAGATGCAAAGTATACTCATCTATTGCACCTAATTTATTAGAAATTTTAAGCATTTTATTTAAATTATAACTATATACCAATACTGAATTGAATTTGATTTTACAAACTACTGCAGTACAGTATACACATCGCTACAAAGTTTATTTACTGTAAAAAAAATTTATGTAAATATACAGCATACAGTTTACTGAATTATTGAAAATGCAATTTTTTCAGACTATGTCCTAAACACCTTACTAATACATTTTCTGAGGCACTGACACAGGAATTATTGTGCCAATTTCATTATTGAACAATTCCCCCACCCCCACAAAAAAAAAAAAAAAAAAAAAAAAAAAAAAAAAAAAAAATATATATATATATATATATATATATATATATATATATATATATATATATATATATATATATATATATATATATATATATATATTTTACTTACCTATTTGGCCCTCTTTTTTTATGCTTCTGCCACAAGTTGTTTGCTGCTCAGGTGGAGTTCTTGTACAGTATAAAGTACAGTACTGTACAGTACTGTGCTGTAGTTGTTGTGAAGGGATCTGGCACATTCAGAAATAAAGTTGATACTGTATAGCACTCAATACAAGCTTGTTTATCAAGGCTAGATTTATAAATTGTTATTTTTCAAAGTGCAGAGAACTGAAATGACAATATTTACAAAGTTAGTTTGCTCATAACTTATCAAAATTCTTCCTTCTGCAGCTCCCAAACCAGATCTTGCACCTGTGGTGATAATTATGGTCATGATTCAATTTGATACACAATTTTGAATACTGTACTTAGTTACTTTCTTTGTTCAACTGCAAAACCTTTATGACTAGACAATTGAATAATTTTATCAAATGTCATCAGTGAGGAAAAGGCTGATTTATTCTTTAGATGTCACAAGTGACATCTACTCCTCAGTAATGCCATATGACCCTACTAATGCAATCATCTCACCCAAAACATTTTATAATACATGTGTAGTACAGTACACAAAAGATTACGCCCGTATTATTAAACAACATCTTCCCTTGAAGAGGGTCGTCGTGTTTCAACCCAAGTTTTAAACTAAATGAGTCCTGAGGGACACCACAGTACAGTACTTAACGGGGTGTGGCGGTAAGGTTAACTAATTCCAATATTATTAATTGATTTCATTGGAATTAGTTAATCTTACCGCCACACCACCCTTTTCACGAGAGCAATGTTCAGCAAAAAAATAAAATTAAGGTTAATGTTTTGTAGAAACTTACCATGTCTTAGGAGCTAAAGGAGGAACTACGTGGTGTGACCTATCTGTTTCCCACTCAATAAATACATTACAAGATGGATAACCCGTGCTAAAGGAACAAAGAATTTCCTCGCATGAGGGTAGACTTGTAATGTACCACCCATTTTTCTTTGTAATTCTATAGTAGTTCATACAAAATATGTACAGTAATAACATATTAAGTTGAATGAAATTAAAAACCTGGTTCTCAGAGATGCAAAATCTCAGAGGATTGGTAAAAGCAATCCAAGAACATTTAGAGTGGAGGACTGTGGTTGACAACCCTCATATTTGAGAATGGTTTTTTCATTGATTATAGCTGAACAGTAGCTGGAGCAGCTGGTTAATATTGACAACTTACTCGTCGCAGTGTAATTTGTTTTGTTGGATCTTTTCGTCCAATATTTTATCGCTGAGTTTAGATATAATATTAATTTCTTGGACAAATCTTTTGTTTGGGAGATAATTAGGCCCCTAGGCTCTCGCACTAGCGACAAAACTTTGTCTTTCCCGACGATAAAACGGTATGGCGGCCCAATCCAGGCACGATGTAGTCCTCCGCTCAGTGTTTGTTTATGAGCCTCTTGGTGCAATCTTCTAGCAATTCTTTGGCCACTTGATTCTTTTATGAACTAAGGTTAGGTTTAATTTAGAAATAACTCCATTTTAACACATTTACCCAAACTACGAGTGTCCACTGGAAAACATTGTGAAATTGTAACGATTTTAGCTTCATTTTCTATGAAAAATCTGTGATGGATTTGTTGTCAATAATTACCGAGCAGCCTTTACCATCTGGCGCTGCAGTCGACTTATTTAAAATCGGGAGAAGCAAGAGTGGCGTATATTATTGAAAGTACACTGTAGTATCTTTGCTATTGCCGTGCCTGATTTGCTGCTGTACGTCAGGGTATTGTTTGTAGTCTTGTCTGTGTCCTCAAAATAACTCGAGAATGGGTTTCCGGATTTGCTCCAAACTTGGTACGTTTGATCAACATGCAACAAAATGTACACGATAAACGTTTGGTGCAAATCACGTGAAAATTTACCAAGTTTTGCTATGTCATGTTAACAGTTCGCTCAATGATAACCCAAACTTTTTCAGTGGTTAAAGAAAATGATGGCATGAGGGTCCCCAACTGTAACTACATTAATTTCTAGTAACAGCGTCCTCCACTCACTCATCGTTCGATATTTACCCTAATACAGTAACTGATAGGGGCAGGGTTGTAGCTTCTCGGTGGGTGTCTTTCTCTGTTTTCCTTATGAATGGTTTAGGTATGAAATTCCGATATTTGTGGGATCACACTGAAAAGCCTCAATTATCTTGGGTTAACTAGAGGTAATTGTGTTAGGTTTGTTTTTATATTTTCCATCAGTCTACCAATTGTAAGAAACGTTTATCTCATTCTAGGTACTTTAGAGAGGCAGTTAAATGAAATTCTCTTATTGTCTTCTTAAGTAGCTTAGTGCTTGGTCACATGTCACCTGATGAGATGTCTTCTTAAGAAGCTTAGTCCTTGGTCACATGTCGTCTGATCAGTTTGCCACTCCTTGGGCGTAATTAATTTATGAAAAAAAAAAGAGCTGGACTGTTGCCCTTACTGCACTGCACATGTAACCTTGATCGTAAAATTGCCGTTGTGGTGCCTGTCGCCGAAGCCTTTAATTAGTCGTACTCTTGAACAGGGTTTCGCATTTTTGCTAATGGATTTCAATTACTGCCTTGTTAATGTGTCCAAGGTTTCACGTGAAACCAATTAAAATGCAAAGCATTATTAATTGACTTTTTCATCAGTTGGAAAATTAAAGTAACAGAATATGTCATGTAAATACACGTTATATTCTCGTATTTATGAATTTTTGTAGTTGATGTAGCAACAAACATTTAATAAGTCAAACCCTAGCGGCATATGCAAGTTTTTGTAGTTTATATTCAGGTTACTTCAGACGACAGAATGAAAGATCCATTGGTGCTGTATCTCTAAGGAACCTGGAATCTTATATTGTAATAATCATCTTGGTGTTTAACCATTTACAGATCGTAAACATGGTGCTCGACCCCTACTAGTGAGACTTGAAGGTGTTGTATATTGTGGATGTGCGAGTGTTTATGATATTTAATGAAACGTATTGATTTGCACGCTGATACATTGAAACTGAAATAGTCTATTACTATCTGTTGTACTTTGATTAAACACTGATATTCCGGTATTATGTAAGTGGCAAGATATAGAGTTGTGTAACCAAGCATTAATTAAATTCCGAACACAGACACATCAACAGGTATCTGACATACCGGTTGATTTACTTGCTGCGTTGACTCGTACACCAACTACCGGTACTAATTTTGTATCGTAAATCTAGCACCCCTTGAAATAATTAGTATTACAGAATAAACTTTGCAGGGCAGAACTAGCATCATCTTTCTTCCCACTTAAGAAAAATAAAACATACCTGGTATCTACTTTGGTATAACTTACTTGAGCCTAATTAACGAGATATTAACTTGGCTAATGTAATAATGTATAATGTTTCATTAATAGAATGTTCTTGACGACCGTAATTAGAGAGAAACCCGTAGTACTGTTTACGTTGTATTATTATCCAATGGGGTTCAAAAACTATTGTCTTAGTGGGGTGTTGTCTTAAGCTCTTTAGTGGTGCGTGTGCAGGAGTTGCAGCGGCCTGCGTGGGATGGTAGCTTTACCATAAAGTATTGTTAGGTTAGGTAAGGTAAATTAGGTTACCTTCTGTAGGAAAATTTCACACATAGGATCATTCTGCACCAAAGCAGCCTTGCCAATTAGGTTTTAGCCAGGTTTTAGGGCAGGACTTAAGTTTAGGGTTAGGCTCAAAGAAGCCTCCCAACTGGCTGCATCAAACCATCTGGTCAAACAAAAAGAAGAAAATCGTACTTTAAAATATTACTACCCTTCACTCTGGGACCGAGATACAGTTTCGACCGACCTATTACATGCTTTTATAACAGGATTAAAAGTAAATTCCATAGGCTAGTGGTCCATTAAGGGCATTGGTTGTACAGAAGCCTTCAGTACATAACGAGCAGCGTGACCGGCACTGTACTCGACCGCCTTCACTTCCCCAACAGTAAAGTTAGATTCCCATTTACAGCTTGGTAGACTTGACTCAATCCGAGAGACCCTTTGAAGTTTGAACAGATGCGAGAGGTGTATCCACACAGCCGCCACTCCACTATAACCAATTTATTGCTGGAAAAACCCCGGCAGAGTAAGAAGATTAAAACAAAATATATATCGTTTAGAAGCTGGAATTTTTATATTTTTCTTTTATGTTTAATTGTAATTGCATTTATTATACATTCGTAGTGAACGTCTTGGCGAGTCTCTATTCAGTTAATGAAAACATACAACATATCACTAAGGCCTGACCTGGAAATCATAAATAAATTCAAGTGAGGTAAAAATGATTGGCAATTGCAATTTAAGCTGTGATCGTGGGTCATTTCATATCACAATTCTATCTGGTCTACGCGTCTCTGACTTTTAAGTGAGATTGATTATGATAAATGAAATTACAATTAGGATGAAACATAGGATTATTAACACTCCTCTACAAATTGCACTAGACTAGGCTTCACTGGCTTAAATTGAATATGTTCGTTATGAATTAATCCAGTTTGTGATTACTGTAGTCTATTATCCATTAACTGACGTGATTCACCTTTCCAATGACGTGATGATTACGGCTCTTTATATTTTCTAAAAACAAACATTCAATTCTAAAATATCTCACAAGGAAATAACTTTTAAAAGGCTGCCTAGTGAATTGTATTGTATCTTGTTACTGGGGAACTTATAAATGTGATACTGAAGGTCGGGTAAATGACCACTTAGCACTTTTCCAGAGGTGTGAAAGGAGATTGTAACAAAACTGTGCGCTTCGTAGTACCAGTGAGGTTTTATTTTTTTAATATTCTATAGTCTATACTGTAGTTCTCTTCAGATGATTGGTCGAACTGTTCCATCACAGGAGAAGTATAACGCTGTTTTTACTTGGATAAATTTATATTATGTACACCGCCTTGAGAACTCCCACCTCGGTAGGAAACTTATTTATATTTTTATCGCACAATTTAAAAAAGAAATGAGTGATTTTACGGCATTTTTAAGTTCTTTAAAGAGTGTCCTGTTAAATAACGTGTAGGATGTTTTTTTTTTTTTACTTTATAAGGAGTGGTCAAGGATACGGTGTTTCCTGCCTGTGCATCGGTAATTACTTTGTTCAGATTTTGTCAATGAGTTGATATCGTTTTTCATAGGAAGGAGGTCAACCCTTACTGGATAATTTTTATTTTTATTTTTTTAAAGTTATGTTTGAGATTGCATTCCTAAGTACACTCTTTAGATTTTTGCGCAGGTTAGTTCACATGTGATGCTCTCTCCAAATTATACTTACGTGAAAGGGTTAAGTCTTCACTGTATACCCATAGTCTCTTAGCACCTGGGCGTGGTATGATGATGTTTTTATGATATTGTGATTAAATATAGTAATGCACAAATGAATAGATTAAGAAGGTGATATTCCAAAATGTAAACAGAAGAGAGGAGTTTCCGATATATTTTAGTGACTTGATTTGATTACTGTTGGGTTTTAGAGAGACTAACTGGTAATATGTAGTGAAACACGACCTGTCACTCATAGTTTGCCAACCTGTTCACGCTCACAGTGAGTATTTCTGGTTTGAAACGACGCATTGGAGAATTGAATTGATTGTTTCCCTTTTTGTCTAATGCAGTAAATAATTTTATAACCTAGTATAAAAATGTTCTGTGAATCTAAAATACATGATTAGGTCGGCGTAATAAAAGGAAAATATGAGTTCTCGATAAACTTTAGTAAAAAATAACAAAAAAACTTCCTAGTTGAATTTTAAGGAAGTCAAGTAACATACAAACTGCCACTCTATCTGTCGTTACTCCTCTCACAGTCAGCCATGCGTGTACGAGTGTGGTAGAACAAAGTGATATATATTTAGATTTCAAGGGTGAATTTGATTGTGTTCGACTGCAGCAGGACGACGGTAGGGGAGTGCTGCCCTACTAGCTATTGAACGCTGATGGCAAGCAAGGGGAGTGTGAGTACATTATTGATTTTAGATATCTAACTGGGAGGGAGGGCTAGGGAGTGAGGGAAACGAATAACCTCTCCTTCCAGTCATTGTTCAAGGGTGATAAGGGGACATACATTTTCAAACCGCCAGAAAAGTAAGATAACTGATCAATTTATATATTCCTTGGCGAAGAGAAATTACATAATGTTGTGTGAAATGGCAGCTGAGGGAAAGATAATTTATAAACCCACTCGCAATAAAAAATTTTTGGTCACGTCATCATATCCATGGCAGCGGTTGGAATTCGAAACCCTTTATGTAGGGGGGGATCACCGATCACCAAAACCCGCATGACCGTGACCCATGGCTTCGCTCCCCCTGTAGGCGACTCATTAAAGTAGACAGGTGAGCGCAGGTAGGGAGTAGGGATGGATAAATGAAGGGAAGGGGGGGGGGGAGAGAAGATGAATGGTTGCGTAATGGGAGGGGATGGAGGGAAAGGTAGGAATAATTGGGGTGAGGGGTTAGGAATGACTGGTAGGAGGTAGTGATGGCTGGATGGCAGATTGGGTTTGGAGGAGGTAGTGATGGCTGGGTGGAAGAAAGAGAAGGGAATAAAAGAGAAAATAAGAAGGGATGGGTGGATGGCTATGTGCGGTAAGAGAGGAAGATGATGAAGTTTACTAGAGCCGTTCAGGGGATGAGATGAGACGATAAAGGGTGTTGATAGACATGCGGAAAGAGAAAATAAGGAGAGGATGGATAGTGCTAGGTGGTTAACGTTTGAGAGGAAGGTTGCCCAGTATCCCAGGCGAGGCAGTACAAAGAATTCTCAGGCATGGGAGGAAATACCACGCTTCCACTTTTATTGGACTACCTGGCAATATGAGTCACGTCGACACAAATATATTGAAACTTTTGACATCGGATACTCGCGCAGGAGTCTTTTGTCCAAGTGGTAGGGGCTGTAAACCTCCTCACTTCAACGTCCCCGTGTCGTCAGAACTGTACTAGGCTTAGCTGGACCCACCAACCCACCCCACCCACCCCACCCCACCCCACCCCACGATATTCACATAACATATCAGGGTTGCTGATTAACATTCGCTAGCTCGCTAATTGTGCTTTTTTTCTTGTGAAAAGTCGTGTTGAAAATTGCACGTACCCAAAAAACTAGAATTTGTACCGTTTTTTTTTGGGGGGGGGGGGGGGGGGGGGGGTGAGCAGCTACTACTCACCAGGAAAAATGTATTACTTGGGTACATTTTGTTTTTCTACGAGATATACTGTAAGCTTAGACATCTGGTTAATTTTCCCGCCGTTCGTAAGCCATTAAGACATTTATGGTGTTCAATACCTCGTCCCGACACATTCAGGTTGAATTGTTGGGTTAGGCTTCAGGTGTCGGAAATGAAGCTGTCTGTGGGGCAAGAGTCAAAATATAAAATAATTCAGACATATAAAAAAAACTGAAGCTAATCACGTGTAATAAATAAAGCTAATGACAATACAAGTGCCAGAAATTAAGTCAAATACGAAGCCTTTAATACAGTAGCAATCTCTAGCTTCTGCATTAGTCTATGACCTCTATAATACATGAACGTACATCAGCGCCAAAACCAGCCTCTAAAACAGCCCTAACACGAATTATTAACAGCACTAATAAAAACATACAACAGCGCCGGCACAAGCATCACCCCCCCTCCCTTCCCCCTTCCCACATCCTATTCCCCCCACCCCTACTCCCCCCACCCCACTCCCCCCACCCCACTCTCCCCACCCCACTCCCCCCACCCCACTCCCCCCACCCCACACCCCCTTCACCCCTACTCCCCCCACCCCACTCCCCCACCCCACTCTCCCCACCCCACTCCTCCCACCCCACTCCCCCCACTCCACTCCCCCCCACCCCACTCCCCCCCACCCCACTCCCCCCACCACCCACTCCCCCCACCCCACTCCCCCCACCCCACTCCCCCCACCCCACTCCCCCCACCCCACTCCCCCCACCCCACTCCCCCCACCCCACTCCCCCCACCCCACTCCCCCACCCCACTCCCCCCACTCCTCCCTCGCATCCTTCCAGTCCGCATTGACCGGCTTTCCGAAACTACGTCAGACGAACTCTCGCTTGCCTTCTACCTACTTTGGTGCTGCTGGTATAAGTGTCATAGTCTTGTACCTTGGAAGGGAGCAGCCAGCCATGACGTGTGTAGGCCCACCTGACTTACTTCTGGTGGAGATGCCTGTATAGGTTTAGGTCTTGTTCTCTGTATTATTAACCCGCCTCAGGTGTAACGGGGAAGGAGGGTAGCGCGTGTTTGAGAGCTGAATCACTTGTAACTGGAGGTGGGAGGCTGGGGAAGGTATCAGTATTATGAGAGAGAGAGAGAGAGAGAGAGAGAGAGAGAGAGAGAGACTGTGTGTGTGTGTGTATAATGTGCACGTGTGTGAGTGAGAAGTATATGTGTGTGTCTAGTGTGTGTTTCATGAGATCGCATGTCAGTGTGATCGCAGCTGGGCAGACAATGAGAGTTGTAAAAGGCGGATGTTAGCGCTGCCTTGACGCAGACCTAATTAGGCTCTGCCAGGGGCGGTTGTGTTCATTATTCCAGCGGTGAAGGATGTGGTTGTGGGGGGTGGGTGGATTAGGTTAGGTACAATTACTTTGGCTCTGGTCTACGCTGATGGTGGCATACCAAGTAGTCAGTCAGAGAGGGAGGGAGGGAGGGAGGGAAATGAAGTCTTTCGGGAGGCTCGGGGAGCTTAAGAGTATGTTTGCGACGGCTGTGTAACCCTGTAGGGAGAAGTGTGAATTTGTTTGTTGTCGTGACATTGAAGCTAACAGGTGTTGTTTGGAAATGATGAAGAGCTCTCGCCTGCGCTCACACGTCACTCATAAAAGTTCGTGGGGGTCTCCGTGTGTGTGGGTGAATCCTATCCCCACTCCTTTCTGGACGACAGGTCTGACCTGATAACATAAAAGACACAGTTCTGCCGCGTGTTTGCGTGTGTGCGTTGTCACATCGCTATACACAGACACGCCGTCCAGAAAGGTGGGGACTGGACTGGCCCACACACACGGACCCCCACGAACTTTATGAGTGACTGTACGTTGTTAATATGAACCTAGACGACTATGGCAGCGACAGTACAAGGTCATGCACTCGGCATAAATACGGCCTGTAGAAGAGCCTAAGAAGGTTGACCAAGAAAGATAAGAAACAAGCAAACAATTGATTGAGAGGGATATTATTGTCCGTATGTTATTATGAATTATCAAAGTAAGGAATACGTTCTTAGTTGTTATAGCTTTTAGTGGATATTGTGTGATGATGGAGTCTGGGAGATACAGTGAGTGATGGGTATTGGGGCACAGCAAGAGAGTGAGTGAACCTGGGAGGAGAGAGGCAGTGAAAAAAAAAAGATGAAATCTGATCCTGTTATTGAAAACAAGGTCGGCCCCTCCGAGACCTCTGGGTAGGGTACAGCAGAAGGAACCTTAGACCATGAAAAGGGATTGGTTGTTTTGGTGTGAAAAATACAATGCAGTGTGGCGGTATTACTCTGTATGGTGACGTGAAGAGGGTATTATCATGAGGTGGACTGTCATTGTCGTTCATATGGCCACAAATATGATGAAGAGCCGCAACTGTGATATAATGACACTGTAAAAAAGCTCATAAGCTACACCATGGATGAACCACCTCTCACTTTATTATACTTATCATTACTTGGTGTTTGGCGCATATAACCCACGAGTGACGTATGAGAAACATATATTTATATCAGTATCTGCACATGTTACCGGATGCACAAATCACACGCACGACCTGGCCCTAACAATGATGAACACACACGTCAGTAGGCTACACTTTTACCACTCTGGGTTACTCGATATTTCCTCGAGGCATCAAACGAAATGCTGGACTCGGCTGCCCCTTTATAGTCGACTGGGTGCCACTACTACTTGCCCTTGGTTGCGTTTCTATATTATGTGAAGGTTTAGCCAATCAACAGTGTGCCGTCGAGGGTATTTGTGTTTTTCGTTGTGTGTGTGTGTGTGTGTGTGTGTGTACGTGTACCTGTGTGTGTGTGTGTGTACCTGTATTCTGGCTGCTCCACCATCACACACCCTATATCATCAATGAGTACGTCTCTTTAATGACTACAGTAATGGTCACCGGCACCAAATACATATGATCAATCAAGTCCCTCACCAGCGAGCCAATTCATAGGGTCTACGCTGCACGGCTCACTAAACGTATAGATACAGTTCATTGGGTGACACACTTTTGTAGGGTCTGACGATTTTATAGAGCCTCAGCATTTAGGTATAAAGTGCAGACTGTTGCTCACATATTCAGGAAAATAATAAATAGAACACACAGATCGATAATTTTTCTTTTTTAGACCCACAACAAATTCTTCAGAGTATCCGATTCAGGTACCCAAAGCCCGCTTGTTTACTTGTGTTGGGTATCATGGGTACCTGGGCATCATTCTAACGCCACAACACATGAAGAGGGAGACAACAAGACGAACCTACGCGGGGATAACTTGTAGTTTGTTATTGTCAACAGTTCACTATAGATACGGTACACACCTTTGGCTTCACTAGGTCTAGCAATGAGTATAATGATAATAATACTATCCACCATAAGAGAACACCGATTAACGTTCACCACCGCGCTTAAAATGGCGAGCAAAATAATGATAAATTCAGATAAAAGTATACACTCACCTGTCTGGTCCCAGTAATTAGCATAATGGGTTCAGGTATGGAGAGATGATACCTGAGTCTTACCTGTGTTAATTAATGGTCTTTAAACATACACTGTAACCAGGCTCTCAACAGGGTACAGTTATACGTTATTACACAGCAGATGTACATACAAACTCGAGCACATGCACGTGTATATATAGACAGCTACACTAGTATATGCAGGTTTGAATTAATCTCTGAGAGCTTCCTACCTGGTCGTTGCTTATCCAGGTTTACTACACGTGAATTATTACAGCAACACTCCTGAATGATAAATTACAACACACATAAATTATAACACACCTGAATTATAACATATCTGAATTATAACACACCTGAATTATAACACCTAAACTACAACACACCTGAATTATAACACACCTGAATGAGACACATGAAATAGAACACACCTGAACGACACACCTGAAATAGAATATATCTGAATTACACACCTGAAATAGAACGGACGTAATTTGCAACACAACTGAACTACACACCTGAAGTGGAACACACATAATTTGCAACACATCTTTATCCATATGCCAATCAATCGGTAGCAGTGACACTTAAGAGCCAGACAGGTTCAGTAAACAAGGCCATTCGTCTCATTACTAGTGCCAAGAGCCAATGACAATCACCTTCGTCTATATAATTAATAACGTCTTGATGGCCTTTGATTGTTGTTATTATTATTATTATTGTTGTTATTATTGTTATTATTATTATTATTATTATTATTATTATTATTATTATTATTATTATTATTATTTGGTGAACATCTATAAACCATACTTTTAAACAGGCTAAACGAACTATGCTATTGTAAGATAATGTAACGTAATTTAATTTAAACTAGTCTATCAAACACAAACTAACCTAACCCAGCCAAATCTGACGTTACCAGGTAGATTACTGTACTTAACTTTACCTACTGTATGTAGCCTTACCTTACCTTACCTTACCTTACCTAGCCTAACCTAACCTAAACAAGGCAAAGTTTGGGTATGATGAGAGAGCGAAGGATGTCATAGTTACAATCAAAAGACGTCAGTTTTGCCAGACACGAAAAAGTTCCCATACAAACACATACTCAGTCCCAAGTCGCAAGTCTTAAGGTTTAGTCTGACGAACTCCTTCCCCTTCTCCTCTCCCCCTTTCTCCTCCCCTTCCCCCCACTTCCCCCCTTCCCCCCCCTCCCCCACAAAACACAACACGCACAACATGACTATATTTCCAACACCGGGGAACGTGGTCTATACCCTATGTACAGTTGCTGTTATATTGCTTGGTGTGCAGCGGAAGACTCGGTGAAGTCACAATCCGTGAAATGGAAAATTACGACAAAATTCCGCATATGAAGGGATGTTGACGTCATCATAATGTTGCCTGCTGCTGTTACTCACGTTCTACCCTTTAACTGTTTAGACTAGAGGAAATATGCTAAATTACAGTGTTTTAGTTTATTTATAATGGGTAAACGATGATTGCCTCCGGAAATTTAGAAGAAAAAAAATACCCTGAAGAATTTTCCTTCCGGTAATTTTAAAGTTACAGTATAATATAGGAAAGGGAATAATTTATTGTGGGGTTAATTTCCTATAAGTTAGTGTGTCTTTCCGCCTTGGTTAAACACAGTGTTGGGTCAGGGCTGTGTGTACTGTGGATGGCTGCGGGCTAATTTACCCTGCTGGCCGACCTCTAATGAGAAACCTGAATTATTAACCAACACCGACTCGATGCCAATATAGCAGTTCATATAAGAGTTCCCACGTTGTGTTTATTACAGGTGTGAGTCTGTAGATATCTCAGGTAGTAGTACTGTACACCTCTACTTTAGACAGGTGATCGACCTAGGGTGGGTTACTGTGGGTGTCAGGCAGGAGTGTGTATGGTAATGTGTTTTTTTATCTCCAGTTACATTATAAGATGGGCCACGTAGTTTTGCATCTGATATCATATAGTTTCCTCTTGTTCTTTTTAGTGACTTTTATTTATTTTAGATTATGTAGAAATTGTGTATATGAGGTTTGTGATGAAGAAAGGGTGTTCACCTGTACTTCACCTGTGGCTCACCTGTACTTCACCTGTTGCTCACCTGTACCCACCTGCATCACACCTGTAATCGCCTGTATCACACCTGTATCCTCTTGTATCACACCTTTATCCGCCTGTATAACACCTGTTCCCACGTTTATCACACCTGTACCCGCCTATATCACACCTGTATTCACTTGCATCACACCTGTACCCACCTTTATCACACCTGTACCCGACCCTATCACACCTGTACGCACCTGTATCACACCTGTGCTCACCTGTATCATACCTGTACTCACTTGTATCACACCTGTACTCGCCCAAGGCTGAGGTGTACCCTATGTGCATCTCATCTGTTACTCAATTGTGCCAGAACTGGACTCACTCGTGCCCTCAGCTGTACCCAAACACGCCCCCAGCTGTACCCACCCACGCCCCCAGCTGTACCCACCCACGCCCCCAGCTGTACCCACCCACGCCCCCAGCTGTACCCACCCACACCTCCAGCTGTACCCACTCACACTCCTGTTGGTCTTATAGAAATAGAGGCAAGGCTTGGCGGGTGTCAAGTGGCACTGTGACACTTAACACATGGCTCTCGTCTTTAACTCGACCCGGTGTCTCGGCAAGTAAGAGTATACTGTACGTACTCTGTATGGATTTATGGATATATAATTGTATACATATATGGATATGTGTGTTTATATAATTATACAAGTATACACGGCCCGCATTGTTTATCGTCATTGTCAACTTGGGAAGTTTTTTAAAGTTTGTGGAAAATATTGTGCCGAATTTTGTCGGCAAACTTTTTTCCCCCCTTTTTTTTCCTTTTCGTGTTTTTTCCCGGAATGAACTACAGCGAGTCGACTCCTGCGATCTTTGTTGTGTAAATTTTGGCTGACTTCCCGTGCACGGTACATGAATGCTGTGGGAGAAGTGCCGAAATAAATTGCTCGAAAACCTTTCTATTTATTTCTACAGACATTCTTGGCGATAAATGAAAAGATTTATAATACGCGTCTTGTTTGTGTAATTGAGACTAAATTACTCTATCTGACTCTTTAACAAATAGATCAATAACAGTTAGTTAAAGTTTATACACCCAGAGATATCTCAAAGAAAATATTAGGTCACATTATTATTATTATTATTATTATTATTATTATAGTAGTAATATTATCATTATTATCATTACTCTCCTTTGCGTTCCGTTCCCACCGCCCATCCCTGGCTGGTTGAGGTAGAGGAACACACCTTGGTCTCCCTGACGACATCCAGGTGTTGACATAACGTGCACCTGTCAAACTTAACCTGTTGACAGTGGCGGCAGATGTTTACAGGCTGCTCTTCTCTACCTTCCCCTTCTCTCTCTCTCTCTCTCTCTCTCTCTCTCTCTCTCTCTCTCTCTCCCCCCCAAAAAATCAACCTCGCTCGAACGCCCCCAGCAACACGGAATACTCGGCATCTGCGATCACAATATTGTCTCTTATATGGCTGATCGGTTACCAGAGACTCCTAGCGAGACATCAGCCATTCCTGGAGCATCAAGGCATCATTTGCGGAAGACTGTATAGGTCTGAGATTTATATCCCATTAAAACAGGATCAGGTAGATATAAAATCAGTATCAATGTTTGTATGTATATATGTGTATGTGTGTCTGTATGTATGTATGTATACTGTATACATATGTGTGTGTGTGTGTCTCAATACCCCACCATTGTTTCCGTAATAACCTGAGCCACACGACACATCCTGTGGTCTTGAGAAATCCTTCATACCTCCTGTCTCACGCCATTACCCTTCATCCCATCCACTCAGAGAGGCCAGCACAGGCTCTAACGGGGAGAGAGAGAGAGAGAGAGAGAGAGAGACAGAGAGAGAGAGAGAGAGAGAGAGAGAGAGTACCGGTATGATGTTATTGTTATTATTACTATTATTGTTGTTATTATTGTTGTTATTGTTGTTATTGTTATCATAGGTTTTGTTATGGTTGTTGGTGTTTGTAATATTATGGAATTATTATTGTTTTTGTTGTTTTGGCTATTATTATTATTAACTACAATTACCTGTTAATTAAATCATACGACACACCTGGCGTCCTATCACAGACACATACCTGCGCCATAGTTATCAGGCCGCAGTCACGTATTTTTGCCCCTCATATGCGTGTATCCCTTTAGGAAATTAATTCATGTCGCTCAAATCAAAGTTGCATACCTCGGGGGAGAAGCACTGGTGTGTATGTGTGTTTGTGCATGTATGTATGTGTGTTTGTGTGTGTGTGAATGCTTATGTGTTTTTATGTATGTATGTATGTATGTATGTATGTAGAACAGTGGGTGTCTAGTTTACGTCTGCTGGTCTTAAGCTGTGGTTTATACTCTGGATGAAGCAGCGGTGACGACAAGATGGTAGGTGGGTGGGTGGGTGGGTGGTTGGGTGGGTGAGTGGGTCGTTGGTTGGGTGGGTGAGTGTGTCGTTGGTTGGGTGGGTGAGTGTGTCGTTGGTTGGGTGGTTGGGCTTTTATGGTATGGAAACATTGCTGGGGCCGAACGTTTGGGGAGCAAGGTGCAGTGGACAGTTGTTGGTAATTGGAGGACGATGGATGGTGAAGAGGAAACAGGTGGAGGGGAAGGGCTGTTTTGGTTGGAAGATGGAGAGTGTGTGTGTGTGTGTGTGTGTGTGAGTGAGTGTGTGAGAGAGTGTGTGTAACAGACGCAGAGAGAGAGAGAGAGAGAGAGAGAGAGAGAGAGAGAGGAAAGGTTGTTTTGGTAGGAAAATGGAGAAAGAGAGAGAGAGAGAGGGAGGGGGGGATTTTTAATGGTTAACAACTTTATTAGGGGGAGCTTGGACTACAGTTTGCCTATTTTGAGTAATTCACTCAGGTCTTGACGCTGAGGGTACTATCACTTCTCACTGCCACGCAGAACAATGGTTCATATACAGTGTAAGTAATATTCTTCTTAAGGACTAATCAGTGTGGGCTCGCAAATTTAGGGTAAACAGCAAGAATGTCCTCAAGCACTTCTGATTCAATGAAGTAATTACAAAGTTCACGATACAATAAGCTAGGTGGCCTGAAGTCTTTGACAGTTTTCGCATTCAATAATATAGTGTTCAAGTGTATGGTTTAATGGTTTATCACAAAGTTTACATGCTGAGTGTTCCGGTATGGGCACAGCGTTACTAACTTGCCAGATGTGTCTGTATCCTAGCCTAATTCTGGTCACGACTACATCACATTGTCTGGTTCTGTCCTTATGCTGGCCATACCGGTACCTCTCGTCACAAAATTTGTCATATTTACTAATGCTACAACTGCCAGGTCTCTCTGCATTTCTCAGTTCTTCTAGATCAGAGTTCATGATTTTGACTTGAATGTTTTTAAGTACAGCATTGGACAGGCCAAGGTCACGGTCAACATTTTCTTTCTTACATGCCTCATTGGCCAGTCTATCAGCACGGTCATGATACCTAATTCCATCATGGGACGGAATCCACACAAATTCAACACGAAAGTTGATCTCCTGAGCAGTTATGACATTTCCTTTAATATTACAGACAACTTTAGACACAGAGCCTGGCGGTCTGTTCATTAATTTCAGAGTTTTTTAAGAGTCACAGAATATCATCCCACCTCCATTTTTTTTAAGGTAGTCTGAGGCTAAGTAGATTCCCATTAGTTCATTCAGTTTGTGTTGTGCTGGCCCAGTTGTTCAGTCATTGCAGTTTATGTAATACACATGCACAGCCTGTTCTACCTGTGTGTGTCTGCCTAGAACCATCAGTAAAAGCATAACATTCACTTGATTTAATTCTCTCTTTGTGACTGTTAATAATTCGTAGTGTAACACATCTCATCACATTTGTGTTTACATTTGCTTACCATTAACAGGAGTTTAATTAAGAGGAACTAATAATATTATATCAAGCCAAGGAGGAATGGCATTAAAGGCTTCGTCTGGGGTGATTGGGACATTCAGTTTCAAGAAATCTGCAACACTTTTTTGAAGCCATGTGCCATAGAAAATCTTTTATGGAAGGTTGATAAGATAGTCAGGATAACTTAGATAGAACATCAACTCAGTTTGAGCTGTAGTTTGGGGACATTGTTCTTCAAATGTTTGACACAAAACATGGTATTAAGTAGAGCTATCCTCTCAGATACGGAGGGCAGTCCGAGCTCTTTCCCCATGTTTACAATTCCGATAGATTTTGGGCATCTTAGAATGATGCGCATGGCTTCATTTTGTACCACCTCCAGGGTGCTTAGTTGTTTTAAGGGAATAGTTATAAGATAGAGAGGATGATAATCAACTACAGATCGAATGAAGTGAAGATAGAAAGTAGAGTATAGGAGATGTTAATTCCATTGCTCTTACCAACAAGGGTTATGAGGGTTTAATGAACTGCAATAGTTTGGCACGAAGGTTTCTGACGAAGTTCGCATCATTCACATTAATTTCAAGATATTTATAAGAGCTACATAGTTCCAAGGGCATGCTGTTAATGTTAAAGTCAAGAGGCAGAGGGTGAGCAGGACGAGGATTGAGGACCCTCGTCTTGTCAACAGACATTGTAAGACCACATTCCACAGTCCTCCGAGCCTGGGCTTGGTCTGTGTCATAATGCAGATATCATCAGTGTAGCATATGACAGCCTCGTTTGGCTGAACTGGAATGTCAGCAATAAACTTGTACATCAGTATATTAAAGAGCATAGGACTTAACACTCCTCCCTAATGCGTGCCAAGCTCAAATGCTCTCATTCTGGTACTGTTGACTTCCCTAAACAGAACACTGGCATACCTGTTGGACAGATAACCCCCTTATCCATGTCAGGAGGTTACCTTGGATGCCAAAATTAGCTAGTTGCTCAATTATAATATGTATCAGCTGCACTAAAGGCTGATTTTAGGTCTATGAAGGCTGTTTGTGTCTTATCTTTTGAGTAAACAAGATATTCTGTAACGTATGTCTGTGTGCTACGCCCGGGCATGAACCTGTACAGATTAGGGGCCAGTTTGTCTTTGACTTGAAACATGAGACGGTTGAGAACAATTCTTTCAAGGACTTTACACATACAGGTTGTGAGTGAAATGGGCCTGAAGTCTGGAGAGTTAGCTTTAGGGATTGGTACTATATTTCCTTGAGTCCATGTCTTAGGCAGAATACCCTGTGTGAGGCTCATTTGATACAGGTCAAGCAGTGGATGGTTAGGGGTCTCATTTAACAATCTCAGGGTGTTATAGGTGCCATCCTCACTAGGGGAGGATGACTCACCTTTTATTAGTGCTGTTGTTAGTTCGTGATGCGTTATAGGAAACTGGTCAGTAAAGTCTGGTGAGGAACAGGCTATTTCAATATTAAAACCCCTATTAATGTGTGTAGCTTTAAGATATTGCTGTATGTCAGGAGGCAGGGAAGTGATTTGTGACACACTAAACCATTGGTCTAATAGCATATCAGCATATACTGCAGGGCTGTGATGAAGTTGAACTGGGGTGGGTGACTTGGTAATGGCTCTAATATTGTTCCACACTTCTGCTAGAGTGGTTGTTCTATTAATCCCCTGTAAGAGTTGTTCACAATAGGTGTTTCTCGCCTGACCTTTGAGTTCACGAAATGCTGTTAGCTTTGAGGAATGCCAGGAGGTTATCACGAGAGAGAGAGAGAGAGAGAGAGAGAGAGTTAAGAATACGAAACTAAAGATCAATCACCTTGGAAAAAAGTTAAGACACAAAGAACAACATAACACAGGAAAGAAAAAAACGTTAGTGTAGCCTGGTGTAGCCTTGTGTAGCGTCGTGTAGCTTTCGTGTAGCATCGTGTAGCCTCTTCTAGCTTCGTGTAGCCTCATGTAGCTTTGTGTAGCGTCGTGTAACTTTCGTGTAGCATTGCATAGCCTCGTCTAGCTTCTTGTAGCCTCATATAGCTTTGTGTAGCGTCGTGTAACGAGGTTCAAGATACAGTATGTCGTACCCTGGAGTATATGTATGTATGTATGTATGTATGTATGTATGTATGTATGTATGTATGTATGTACTTAAATCATTCCCAGTCTTGGAAATTAATGTCATAAAGTTATTACTGAATTCAACAACTAAAATCTTTAAACCTCGTAAAAAAAAAAATATTATTAATTAAACCAGTCCTTCCCACCCAGCCATTGAGACTAACAAAACTTACAGACAGAGACAGACAGACACAGAGACAGACACAGAGACAGACACAGACAACTCGACTGCCTAATCTATACTCTAGTTCCCAATATATTTAGGTCACATCACCTGACGGGAAAAAGAAGACACATACACAGAATACAGCTTTGATGACGAAACTATTTTTGTTTTTGTTTTTAATTCCGTGTTTCTGTGTCAGGGGCTCGTGTGCTACCTGAATTATGTATTTGTAGCCCTTACGCCATTGGTTCATTGTCCCTGAGCTGCATTTTTATATATATTGAAATTAATACGAAAAAAAAAAGGGGGCTGTATATGTTAACTTCTCTATTTTGTCCAAGTAGGGCTATTGTGTTCAGTAAGATTTGAAGTTTAATACCATCGTTTAATCCAACATCCACACCGTTTTAATCTAACATTCATACCGTTTAATCCAACATCCATACCGTTTAATCCAACATCCACACCGTATAATTCAACAACCTTGACATATAATCTTATAAATCTACAATAAATCCAGTAATCCCGCGAATTAATCCACTAATGTGCCGTTTAACCTCCCCAAAATCCAACCTTGTATCTCTTATCATGCTATTATATATTACAGTAATCGAGCCGTGTTATTCTCTTCAATTATAATCCCAAAAGGTAAAACACTACTTATAACTTGGTATCAAATTACAGCTGAATCATTAGACGTTAGATACAGTAAACCTATTATTGAGAGGTGCGATGGCCGAGTAAATAAAGCACTCGGCTCCTCTCCTTCGGGTTACTGGATCGCAGCAACCAGGGCATCACCTACCTGTCTTGTGAATGGGTACCTGTGCTTAATTTGTGATCTAGGGAAGTGAAGTCAGTCGAGTGTAGTGCCTCTCTCCGTGTACCAATGGTTTAGTATTCAATGTTGCATCTAGTTTAAGGGAGCATTTTATTGTCATTTTGGATCTTAGTTTTGTTAGGGTAGAATAAACAATATCCAAGGAAGAATTACTGTTGTGATGTCTGGTAGTCTTGCCACATGCTCGTAAAATACCTGAGTTTTGTTTAGTAATTATGTCATTTAATCGTGTACAGCCTTCTGATTAAGTCCAGTAACCCTGAAGTGTTTTTTTGTAGTATCAATAGATAATCCTGAAGTCCTTATCAATATTTAATCTAGTAATACTAACATTTAATCCGTCATTTCGGTAATTAAATTAAGTAATCCCAGTACAGTATTTCCTTCAAATATAATATCCCGGAAATCCTGACATTCCTCTTTAAATCCAACCTATTTTATAAATTAATCCTTCAATCCGCTTATTAATCCCGGCATTTATTTATTTCTTCTCAGTTTCTTATCACATTAAAACTCTGTACAGTCTAAACGGCGTACGGGACCAGAGTTTTCTTTTCTTTTTACGGGAACAATTTCTTTTGGCCCTGTGGCTCCTGCTGGGTTAACTTGTGGTCGGTGAAGCTGGAGAAGAAGTGGACTTTATTCCTCTACATTAAAGAAAAAATTACTGTTTTTTTGTGTTTTTTTTGGACTGTTTATATATTTATGATTTTATTTTAGAAGTGATTATAATTTCTGTGTTACGGTATTTATTTATTTTGTTATTATTATTATTTTTTACATAATATTTAGTTACTCCAAGGATACAGTGTTATGATTATTGTCTTTCTTGTTTTTTAGTCTCTCTCTCTCTCTCTCTGTACACAAGTCACTGCTCCTCACACCAAGTACTCCTCCAATGCAGCCTCAGGGCGCCACTCCCTCACCACCATTTTGTTTACAACTTCAGGTTATATGCAAATGAGATAGTAAGGTGATTGAATATGAGATTTAATTTTATTTATGTGGAAGATTATGCCACGTGGTACTGAACCATGTACAATGATCTTAAGGTGTGTGTGTGTGTGTGTGTGTGTGTGTGTGTGTGTGTGTGTGTGTGTGTGTGTGTGTGTATATACTCTGTTATCTTTTGACATTACGGTAAATTTACTTACATCTGTACCTGTATATGTATCTACCTGTATGTGTATCTGCACCTATTTGTGTACCTGTATGTGCGTCAATACTGTATGTGGACCTGTATGTGTATCAATACTGTATGTGGACCTGTATGTGTGTCAATGCTGTACCTGTATGTGTGTCAATGCTGTACCTGTATGTGTATCAATACTGTATGTGTACCTGTACCTGTATGTGTACCTGTACCTGTATGTGTATCAACACTGTATGTGTACCTGTATGTGTATCAATACTGTATGTGTACCTGTCTCTGTATGTGTACCTGTGCCTGTATGTGTATCAATACTGTATGTGTACCTGTACCTGTATGTGTACCTGTACCTGTATGTGTATCAATACTGTATGTGTACCTGTACCTGTATGTGTACCTGTACCTGTATGTGTACCTGTGCCTCTATTTTTTGTCTTAAAGGCGGGAGAGAAATGCCTTCCTTAAATTATTTCCACTAATCTTTCTTCCAATTTTCTCTGCTTCCGTTGGGGCAAAGGGACGACGAGATGACAAGGCTGAGGAAGGAGGGTTATGGGAAGGAGGGAGAGAAGAGGTATATGAGGGAGGGGAGGGTCAGTAGGAGGATGGAGAGAAGAGGGAGTGAGGAAAGTTGAATTGTTAACAAATTTATTGACAATGCTTGGAGTACAGTTTGCCTATTCTGAGTAATTCAGTCAGGTCTTGACACTGAGGGTGGTATCACTTCTCACTGCCACACAGGACTCAGAGGTTCATACACAAAGAAATACATCATATTCATTAGCAGTATATATAGGTCAGATTCATGTGGGTGATGTCACTGTTCACTGCCATGCAAGCCAGTGGTTCATATACATTGGACGTCATATTCTAATTGAAGACTAATCAGTGTGGGCTAGCAAATTTGGGATAAACACCAAGAATGTCCTCAAGCACCCCCGATTCAATGTAGTAATAACAAAGTTCATGATACAATAAGCAGGTGGCCTGAAGTCTTGAGACGAGGAAGTTTTAGATCAAGGGGAGGGGGTGGCTGTGGTACTAGAACAGAGAGGGAATGATAGAAAGGAGAGGATTGGGGAAGAAAGAGCGAGGGGGGTAGGTGACGGAGGAGGAGGAGACGGAGGTGTTTGTTTAGTGGTGGTGTCATCTGCTGGTCAGGCGACGAGTAGTTTTAGACAAGAGCTGACAAACTGGAGACTGCCGAGGGTGTACCTATGATGGGAGGAGGAGGAGGAGGAGGAGAAGGAGGAGGAGGGGGGAATAGAAGGATGGGGAGGAGGAATAGAAGAAGGAATGGGGGAAGGGGAAGAAGGGAAAGGGAAGACGGAAGAGAAGGACAAGGAGGGAAAGCAACAGGGAAATAGAAGGGTGAAGAAGAGAAAGGAAAGAAGGAAGATGAGAAGGGGAAGAAAGAAAATGAGAGGGATAAGGAGGGGAAGAAAAAGGGACAGAAGAAGAAGGAGTAAGAGGAGGCAGTACAGCGGAGAAGAAAGTGGGGGAAAGAGGAGAAGGAAGAGGAGGAAGGTAGTGTGAAGGGAAAGACAGAGAAGAGAACAGGTGACCTTGGTGAAACTGAGGACGCAAAATGAAGGAAGAGAAGTGGTAGAAAATAAAGGAGAATAGAAATACGAGAGAAGATGAGATGTAGAAGGAAGAAAGGGGAGTTAGGATAACATAGAAGAGGCTAAGAGGAACGAGAGGAAGAAAAGAAGAAAGGGTAGGGGGAGGATGGAGAGGTATAGCTAGGAAGAGGAGGAATGGAAGACAGGGACGAGAAGAGGTATAGGAGAATAATAAGATGGTTGGAAAGATAAATGGGAAGAGGTGGCGATGGAAAAAGGGAGGGGGAGGAGGAAGAAGAGAAAGTTGAAGAATAAAGGAAGGAGGGGAACAGAGACGTGCAGATATGTCAAGTTAGTTTTCAGTTTAACAAATTTATTGACAATGCTTGGAGTACAGTTTGCCTATTCTGAGTAATTCAGTCAGGTCTTGACACTGAGGGTGGTATCACTTCTCACTGCCACGCAGGACAGAGGTTCATACACAAAGAAATACATCATATTCATTAACAGTATATATAGGTCAGATTCATGTGGGTGATGTCACTGTTCACTGCCATGCAAGCCAGTGGTTCATATACATTGGAGTCATATTCTAATTGAAGACTAATCAGTGTGGGCTAGCAAATTTGGGATAAACAGCAAGAATGTCCTCAAGCACACCTGATTCAATGTAGTAATTACAAAGTTCATGCTACAATAAGCTAGGTGGCCTGAAGTCTTTGACAGTGTCGCATTCAATAATATAGTGTTCAAGTGTATGCTTTAAAGATTTATCACAAAGTTTACATGCTGAGTGTTCCGGTATGGGTACAGCGTTACTAACTTGCCAGATGTGTCTGTATCCTAGCCTAATTCTGGCCACGACTACATCACATTGTCTGGCTCTGTCCTTATGCTGGCCATACCGGTACCTCTCGTCACAAAATTTGGCATATTTACTAAATGCTACAACTGCTAGGTCTCTGCATTTCTCACTTCTTCTAGATCAGAGTTCACGATTTTGACTTGTATGTTTTTAAGTACAGCATTGGACAGGCCGTCACGGTCAACATTTTCTTTCTTACATGCCTCATTGGCCAGTCTATCAGCACGGTCATGACACCTAATTCCAACATGGGACGGAATCCATACAAATTCGATACGAGAGTTGTTCTCATTGGCAGTTATCACATTTCTTTTAATATCACATACAACTTTAGACATAGAACCTGGTTGATTTCAAAGCACTTTGAGAGTCATAGAATATCACCCCACCTCCATTTTCTTTGAGGTAGTCTGTGGCTAAGGAGATTCCAGTTAGTTCAGTTTGTGTTGTGCTGGCCCAGTTGTTCAGCCTTTGTTTGTTTGACACTATCATCTCTTTTTCTTTATATATTACAATTGCACAGCCTGTTCTACCTGTGTTTGTCTGCACAGAACCATCAGTAAAAGCATAACATTCACTTGATTTAATTCTCTCTATGTGTCTGTTAATAGTTTCTAGTGTGAGGTTTAGGAGGGAGATAGGAAGGAACTGGTTCACAAATAGGGTGGTGGACGAGTGGAACAAGCTTAGCAACTTTGTAGTAAGTGCTGGAACTCTGGAAAGTTTTAAAAGAAGGCTAGATAGATTCATGGATGATAGAGAGTGGTAGTAACTCTCGACAGGAGCTGCCATGCACAGGCCAACCGGCCTATTTAACCGGCCTGTTTAACATTTGCTTACTACCAAGAGGAGTATAATTAATAGGAACTGATGTATCCAGCCAAGGAGGAATGTCATTAATGGGTTCGTCTGGGGTGATTGGGACACGGGAGTGACAGAGGAGAGGAGAGATGTAAGCAAGAGGCATAGGACGAGTTTATTGTGTTGGCATATGCTGCTGGTGTTCTTGGTTGCTGTGTGCGTGCGTGCGTGCGTGCGTGTGCGTGCGTGCGTGCATGTGTGTGTGTGGTAGAGCGGTTTAGAGGGGTGGTGTTGAGGGGGCAGCGTGTTAGTGTGAGTCATGATACTACTACGACTACACACACACACACACACACACACACACACACAAGCAAGCGTGAATATTGTCCTTTGTTCTATTAATCACGATGGAAAAGAAGTATGCCTCTCCTTGTCGTAGTGTTGCAATCAGGTCGTGTGAGTGTGGTTGTAGGGCGTGTGTGTAGGGCATAAGTCAGTGTGGGGTGTAAGGGGGAGACTATTCGTGGGTGGTTGTATATTAAGGCTCCCCCCACTCCCCCCCCCCCCCCTCCCCAACTGCCAGACATCCGCAACCCTCACACACACACACACACACACACACACAGTGTAAGTTTCAAGCGTTTTAACCCCCGTGCACACTTGACACCCTACATGTGGTAGTTCCACTTAGTAGGTAACGTTACACCTAGTTTATTGAGCGGTCCGCCACACCACTTGGGTCCACCTGCACAAAGGGCCGCACCAAGGATAAACCTCGTAACAGGAAGTGTAAGAATAGACTCGACTGATTAACCTGAGCTTTAACCAAAGGATAACACCTGACAATAATATCAGAGTTGAATTGAAAGTTTATTTTAACGAGATGGATTCCCTGAGCTGGTGCTGAGTATAGTTATGATATGATAACGGTGTCTGTTTAATGCTAACACTATCTCTGCTGTCGTCTGAAGTGTTTTAGCTTCATTTTCAAGGATTATTCTTCTTAAGAACCTTTGCGAATCCGATCCATTGGGTACGACTTTTCCTGGATCTTGACATCTTACCCAAACAGAAGAGAAAATTCCGAAGCCAATTGTATCGTAGCTGAAGTTAATCAATTCTCTAATATTTTCACTTAGGAATGAAAAAAAAAAATTACGTAGGTTAAGAATCTTTGAAAAATTCTGGTCACTTCTTTCGGCGCCTACTGTAGTGACGTCACAAGCAGGCGTTCGCGTAGTCTGGGTGGATTAAGGCGTCTGGCACCATGAAAGGGAAGGAAGGAAGGAAGACTGTGGACGAGGGTTGAGACGCTGAGAGTCAACATCAGCCGTCGAGTGATAAGACACACACCAGAGTAAGTCCATGTTGGGGGGAGGTTGGTGCTGATGGTGGTGTTGGAGAGGGTGGTGGTAGTGTTGGGGATGGTGGTGGTGTTGGGGATGGTGGTGGTGTTGGGGAGGGTGTGGGAGTGGTGGTGTTGGGGAGGGTGTAGGAGTGGTGGTGTTGGGGAGTGTGGGAGTGGTGGTGTTGGGGAAGGTGTGGGAGTGGTGGTGTTGGGGAGGGTGTGGGAGTGGTGGTGTTGGGGAGTGTGGGAGTGGTGGTGTTGGGGAGGGTGTGGGAGTGGTGGTGTTGGGGAGTGTGGGAGTGGTGGTGTTGGGGAGGGTGGTGGTGTTGGGGAGGGAGTGGAAGTGGTGGTGTTGGGGAGGGTGTGGGAGTGGTGGTGTTGGGGAGGATGGGAGTGGTGGTGTTGGGGAGGGTGGTGGTGTTGGGGAGGGTGTGGGAGTGGTGGTGTTGGGGAGGGTGTGGGAGTGGTGGTGTTGGGGAGGGTGGTGGTGTTGGGGAGGGTGTGGGAGTGGTGGTGTTGTGGAGGGTGTGGGAGTGTTGGGGAGGTTGGTGATGGTGGTGTTGGGGAGGGTGGGAGTGTTGGGGATGGTGGTGGTGTTGGAGAGGGTAGGAGTGGTGATGTTGGTAGGGTGCGGGAGGTGGTGTTTGGTGATAAAGGTGATGTTTCTGGTGATAGTGGTTATGGTGATGGTGGTTACTATTGTTGTTGAAGTCACCACTGTTGCTACTGAAGATAATTTCCCGGTGCATGACGTAGTAGCGTAAGTGTGAACAATTGCGTAAATGGACACTCAAGAGATTGTAGTGACCGGTTCCTGGAGTCGACCTGGGATGGCCTCACACGACCAAGAATGTCGTCTATAGCAACATCTTCTGTAGACCTTGCCAGATGTGTCGGTATCCTGACCTAACCTAATTCTGGCCACGACTACATCACATTGTCTGGTTCTGTCTTTATGGGCCATACCGGTACCTCTCGTCACAAAATTTGTCATATTTACTAATGCTACAACTGTCAGGTCTCTCTGCATTTCTCACTTCTTCTACAGTAGATCAGAGTTCATGATTTTGACTTGTATGTTTTTAAGTACAGCATTGGACAGGCCAAGGTCACGGTCAACATTTTTTTCTTACATGCCTCATTGGCGAGTCGTGCAAGAAAGAAAATGTTGACCTTGACCTGTCCAACGCTGTACTTAAAAACATACAAGTGAAAATCATGAACTCTGATCTAAAAGAACTGAGAAGAGGGAGAGTGTGAAGGAGTCATGGGGGAGGAGAGATAGGCAGTGGGAGGGAGTCGCGGGAGGAGAGGGAGGGTTTGTGGGAGGCAGGGGGAGGAAAGGGTGGTCGGAGAGAGAGGGTGTTTCGTGTCAAGGCCACACATCCTGGTAGAATAAGTTACGATACTGCTGGAAGGGGAGAGAGAGAGCCGAGTAGTAGTATTTTGTTTTCGCTGCTACAAGATGAAGAGGGGATATTTACATGATGGTAAAGACAACACAGTGATACTACCAACACCGTGCCCTTGTTTGAAGCTAACTTGGTCTTGTACATTGAAAGAGGAGTAGAAATATTACGAGTAGTTTTAAGGTTGGATGTGGTAAAGCTCTTGATAACTGTGGTACTTGAAAAAAAAAATAATAAAACTAAATAAAAACAATGAGGAATATCTGAATACTACCAACAAACGTATCTTCAGTCAGGTATTATAGTGAAGGTGTTTTAAAGTGTATTTTAACCCCCATAAGAGATATAAGATTGACACATTTCATCCATATTACTGTACACAAGTTGTCAATCAGCACAGGTACCTAAGAAAATTAATTGTGCGTCTTGTTTTACGACCTGCACAAGACCTCACACCTCGGGGGGGAGGGGGGGGGGGGGTCTAGGCTAGTTCTTGTTCCATCCGCTAGGTGACGTGTAACTGGAAATCGGTCAAGTGGCGTCTCCTCACTTCCAACCTCCCTTCCCTCATGACTCCCACCCTTCTCACCAAGTTACCCATTCCATTACCTCCCTTTCCACTTTACCCGGACACCTCCTCTCCCATTTCACCCCCCCTCCACCCCCCCCTCCTCCATCACTTCACTCCCCTCCCTAACACCCCCTTCTCACCAACTTACCCACCCCATCCGCCCCCTCTCCCCCAAATCGCCCACCCCCTCCTCTCCTCCCTCTCCTTAACCCACCCCATTCCCCCCTCCCTCTCCTTAACCCACCCCATTCCCTCTTTCTTTCCCCAACTCACCCATCCCATCCCCCCTCGCTTTCCCTCACCTAGCCCATCCCCCCACCCTCTCTTTCCCTCACCTCACCCATCCCCCCCCCCTCTCTTCCCCTCACCTCACCCATTCCCTCCACCGTTCCAACCTGATGTGAGGGCAACAAACCACGATGATGGCGAACAAGACAAGACGGGAGACTAGTTAAGAGAATGACATAAGAACGAATACCAGCAAAAATGAAACGTAAAATTGATGGAAACATTTTGAATATGTTTTTAGGAATGGTTTGACATCAGAGAGAGAGAGAGAGAGAGAGAGAGAGAGAGAGAGGGTTGATGTGTAAACTCCTCAACCATAGTGGGGGGGAGAGGGTGGGTGGGGGTGTGTGTGGGGGGGGGGGGGGGAGAGGGGATGGATTAAGGTGGTTGGAGGAGAACTCGAATGGTGATCTTGCTTGTGGTGATGGGTTGTGGTGATGGTGATTATAGTTGTGGTGGTGGTCGGGAGCTTAAAGGTTACGTAGTGGTAGTTGTGGTATTCTTGATTGTGGTACTGGTGGGGAGAATGGTGGTAGTTGTGGTAGTTGACTGGTGTTACAGTGATGGTGATGATGGCAATATTATTTGTTTATCTGTCCAACGTTCTTTAACCAGTCAATATCCGTCTGTCGTCGTCAGTGTCCGTCTGTCTTTGTCTGTCTTTTGTCTACTTCCGTTATCGACCGTCCGTTGCCCTTTCTCTCTCTCTCGTCCTACGTTTTCCGACCGTCGTCTTCCATCCTCGGGGCAGGGTGGGGTGAGGAACGGGCAGGGGGTGGGGGGGCAGAGATGTGTAGGTGGGGTGAGGAACGGGCAGGGGGTGGGGGGTAGAGATGTGTAGGTGGGGTGGGGAACGGGCAGGGGGTGGCGGGGCAGAGATGTGTAGGTGGGGTGAGGAACGGGCAGGGGGTGGGGGGGGTAGAGATGTGTAGGTGGGGTGGGGAACGGGCAGGGGGTGGGGGGTAGAGATGTGTAGGTGGGGTGAGGAACGGGAAGGGGGTTGGGGGATAGAGATGTGTAGGTGGGGTGAGGAACGGGCAGGGGGGTGGGGGTGACTGTGGGTATATAGTATCTCGGTGGTGTGTCAGGCTGAGGACAGACAACCCAGGGAAAGAGGCTGTGTAGCAGGTGACTCAGGACCACAAGAATCTTAGTTGATCTTACCTTAACACCCCCCCCCACCACCCCCCCCCCCCCCCCCCCACCACCCCCACTCACGCAGGGATATGTAAACAAACTTCATCAGCTGATTTTGGAACACCGAGCCCCTTAAAAAAAAAAAAATTATCGGATTGAGATGGGTGAGGAAATTACACATCCCGAGTAACGAGATCTGTTCTTTCATTCCCACCTGCAGGAGCGTATAGGAGTTTCTGAGAATGTGAACTGTGGGAGGTTTTAAAGCTGCCAGGTGGATGAGGCAGCGGCAGTTGGTGGTGGTGGTGTCGGAGAGGGGGGTGGGGGGGAGGGGGGCTTCACTACACACCTGGCCGTTCATCTCACCTGAGACCGACGGCTTAAAATGAGCTATTGTGATTCGCCACTCAAGTTGTCCTTCACAGAGTTTTTTTTTAAGAGTAGTTTGATGCTGAAATACTGTACGAAAAGGTGAATTTGTTAGCTAGAGTGTGGCCCTGCAAGCTTAGTCTTATTTTACCTTTGAAATTTGCAACGTTCGTGACATCGTCCAGGAAATTTCGGTTTGGGGAAGGGGGGATTTTTATGGATTTTCGGATTTGGGGATTTTTCAGATTATTCTCTCAGATAAATTTGATTTCTTATTAGCCTACCTGTATTATACCTGGTAATGTGTTAATTGTGATATGGTTCAGTGTTAGTCATTCACTCATCGCCTCAGTTATGTCGTCACTCATTCGTCTTCTTTCTGACCATCTATTTCACAATTGTCCTTTGAACGATGAAATATTCTGTTATTATTATTATTATTATTATTATTATTATTATTATTATTAGTTATTATTAAAGGATTCTTCGTCTTCGTCTCTCGTCCTTCTTCTTCTTCTTCTTCTTCTTCTTCTTCTTCTTCTTCTTCTTCTTCTGCTTCTTCTTCCTCTTCTTCTTTGCATGGTAGTTGGAAAAAAATGCATTAGAGGTCGGGGAGGGTGTCAGATGCCCAGATGGACTATATAAAAGTTGATTTTCATGTACATTGGGGTAAAAAAAAATTGTAAGAGTGAAATTTCAGGTTTTAGGGATGACTGTCAATGTTGGTAAGATGTTATAATGGTCAAATTTGGTCAAGGAAGAAGCTCCTCATGCTCAACTGATGCAAATAAAAGTCATTTCTCAGGGGCTATAAGGATACTCTTGTGAGAGGGATATCTTATTAAATTTGTTTGCATATTTCTCAAGAATTTCTAAAATTTCAAAGACTTTGCAAATATGACAAGAATTTGGCAGTGGTACGAATTTACATTTTAGACAATCCACAGTATCGTATTATTATTATTATTATTATTATTATTATCATTATTATTATTATTATTATTATTATTATTATTATTATTATTATTATCAACACTTGTTATCACCGCGTAACCTACACTCCAGCACACACAACTGATCTCTGTTCCCCCACAAGTAATTTAGAATTTATAACTATTTACAAAAATTCTCCCATGATTTTTTTCGGGGGGAGGAATCAGGTTAGTCACGGGTGGTGGGTGGAGGGGGGTGGATGAGGGTGGGGGGATCAGGTTAGTCACTTGTTAGGCGAGGGTGGCGGGCGGAGGGGGGTGGATGAGGGTGGGGGGAGGGATCAGGTTAGTCACTTGTTAGGCGAGGGTGGTGGGCGGAGGGGGGTGGATGAGGGTGGGGGGAGGAATCAGGTTAGCCACGGGTGGTGGGCGGAGGGGGGGGGATGAGGGTGGGGGGAGGGATCAGGTTAGTCACTTGTTAGGCGAGGGTGGTGGGTGGAGGGGGTGGATGAGGGTGTGGGTGGAGGGATCAGGTTAGTCACTTGTTAGGCGAGGGTGGTGGGTGGAGGGGGTGGTTGAGGGTGGGGGGGAGGGATCAGGTTAGTCACTTGTTAGGCGAGGGTGGTGGGTGGAGGGGGGTGGATGAGGGTGGGGGGAGGGATCAGGTTAGCCACGGGTGGTGGGCGGAGGGGGGTGGATGAGGGTGGGGGGGAGGATCAGGTTAGTCACTTGTTAGGCGAGGGTGGTGGGTGGAGGAGGGTGGATGAGGGTGGGGGGGGAGGGATCAGGTTAGTCACTTGTTAGGCGAGGGTGGTGGGTGGAGGGGGGTGGTTGAGGGTGGGGGGGAGGGATCAGGTTAGTCACTTGTTAGGCGAGGGTGGTGGGTGGAGGGGGGTGGATGAGGGTGGGGGGAGGGATCAGGTTAGCCACGGGTGGTGGGCGGAGGGGGGTGGATGAGGGTGGGGGGGAGGGATCAGGTTAGTCACTTGTTAGGCGAGGGTGGTGGGTGGAGGGGGGTGGATGAGGGTGGGGGTGGAGGGATCAGGTTAGTCACTTGTTAGGCGAGGGTGGTGGGTGGAGGGGGGGTGGATGAGGGTGGATGAGGGTGGGGGGGAGGAATCAGGTTAGTCACGGGTGGTGGGCGGAGGTGGGTGGATGAGGGTGGGTGGGAGGGATCAGGTTAGTCACTTGTTAGGCGAGGGTGGTGGGTGGAGGAGGGAAGGATCAGGTTAGTCACTTGTTAGGCGAGGGTGGTGGGCGGAGGGGGGTGGTTGAGGGTGGTGGGGGAGGGATCAGGTTAGTCACTTGTTAGGCGAGGGTGGTGGGTGGAGGAGGGTGGATGAGGGTGGGGGGGGGGAGGAGGTAGCAACGCTGGAAATGAAGGACTGCCGTAACCTCTCCTCAGGGAGTATATAGTGAATGAGGTCTCATTTATTCACCCTCAGTTGACCTTTCACCTATAACGGGATCGAAACAGAGCAGCCTCGAGTCTTATTTCATAGAATGTCAAGAGTTGGTAACCTTATAGTAATGTGTGTGTGTGTGTGTGTGTGTGTGTGTGTGTTACTACATATTGCCTTACCTGTTTTTGTCACCTATAGTGTTACCTGTGCTTTATGAGTCACGTACCTGTGCTTTATGAGTCACGTACCTGTGCTTTATGAGTCACGTACCTGTGCTTTATGAGTCACGTACCTGTGCTTTATGAGTCACGTACCTGTGCTTTATGAGTCACGTACCTGTGCTTTATGAGTCACGTACCTGTACTTTATGAGTCACGTACCTGTGCTTTATGAGTCACGTACCTGTGCGTTATGAGTCACGTACCTGTGCTTTATGAGTCACGTACCTGTGCGTTATGAGTCACGTACCTGTGCTTTATGAGTCAAGTACCTGTGCGTTATGAGTCACGTACCTGTGCTTTATGAGTCACGTACCTGTGCTTTATGAGTCACGTACCTGTGCTTTATGAGTCACGTACCTGTGCTTTATGAGTCACGTACCTGTGCTTTATGAGTCACGTACCTGTGCTTTATGAGTCACGTACCTGTGCTTTATGAGTCACGTACCTGTGCGTTATGAGTCACGTACTGTGCTTTATGAGTCACGTACCTGTGCTTTATGAGTCACGTACCTGTGCTTTATGAGTCACGTACCTGTGCTTTATGAGTCACGTACCTGTGCGTTATGAGTCACGTACCTGTGCTTTATGAGTCACGTACCTGTGCTTTATGAGTCACGTACCTGTGCTTTATGAGTCACGTACCTGTGCTTTATGAGTCACGTACCTGTGCGTTATGAGTCACGTACCTGTGCGTTATGAGTCACGTACCTGTGCTTTATGAGTCACGTACCTGTGCGTTATGAGTCACGTACCTGTGCTTTATGAGTCACGTACCTGTGCTTTATGAGTCACGTGTCTTCTATGGTTGACGTATTGTGTATGAGTCCTGACGGGTGTTTCTTTATATTACGTATCCTCAATAGAGAGACTCACAGGTTAAAGCCGATATAATCTGTGGTCAAGGTCGGTGTTGTCAAAGAGTCTCCCAGTACATCCGGAGAGTGTGGGCGTGAGGCGCTTCTGCCCCTTTAACCATATATATGATAAGTAACAACTGGACGAGCTTCATAAGGTTCATTCTGATAGGTTCTTACTTACGAGTGTTCCTTTTAGCCCAATTGACTCACGGAAAGGAATGACACATAATTACAAGGAAGTCAGATTGTCACTAGTGCAGCCGCTGGCGTTCTCTCACTGTCTCCTGTTATGAGAAGATCGTTAACTTGATAATCTCGATATTTATCTCTTGTTAGTCTCTCTGTATAGAATTTCTCATGTTAGTTTTGTCTGAATCACGTGAAGATTAGATATTCCAGCTTATTTTACCTCGAGGTTAGGCTTGGTTTGGTTAGGCTTGGTTTGGTTAGGTTAGGCTTGGTTAGGTTAGGCTTGGTTAGGTTAGGCTTGGTTAGGTTAGGCTTGGTTAGGTTAGATTAGGTTCATGCTTAGGTGTTTAATCATCAGGTGATATAACTAAATTGGTAATGTTCACGTAAATCGTTTTTTTTTAATACTTTCTGATGTTTTCTTTGTTGTCATTTTTTCCACCTGGGTACTTAAGAAGGTTAGGTGAGAGAGGCGGCCTTCTGTTATTTTATACCATCAGGAAATACCACCACCATCACCGCATCCCCACCACAACCGACCCCACCCCCACCATCACGACCACGACCACCATCACCACCTCTAATACCACAACCACTACACCCACCATCACGACCACGACCACCATCACCACCTCTAATACCACAACCACTACACCCACCATCACGACCACGACCACCACCTCTAACACCACAACCACTACACCCATCATCACGACCACGACCACCATCACCACCTCTAACACCACACCCACCATCACGACCACGACCACCACCTCTAACACCACAACCACTACACCCACCATCACGACCACGACCACCATCACCACCTCCAACACCACAACCACTACACCCACCATCACCACCACGACCACCATCACCACCTCTAACACCACAACCACTACACCCACCATCACGACCACGACCACGACCACCACCTCTAACACCACAACCCCACCCCCATCATCACGACCACGACCACCATCACCACCTCTAACACCACAACCACTACACCCACCATCACGACCACGACCACCATCACCACCTCCAACACCACAACCACTACACCCATCATCACGACCACGACCACCATCACCACCTCTAACACCACAACCACTACACCCACCATCACGACCACGACCACCATCACCACCTCTAACACCACAACCACTACACCCACCATCACGACTAACTACTACCATAGGAGATATATAACCTCTCTAGACGCTATCAGTTCACCTGTTATCTGTCCTTTCTATGTGTTATAAAGTTATCTTGGTTCCGGCCGAGCTTCACACGTCGTAGTTGGAAAATACCGACGAAAAAGTTAAGAAAAAGATACGAAAGAGAAGGACTGACCTTTGAAGTCAGGACGGTGCCGGGTGGGAAGGCGCTGGCTAAGTGTATACTGTACTTCTCGCCCGCCTTAACAGTTTGAGCTGAGAGTGAGATACGTGTTGGTTTTCACAGTTCTTGAGTTCCTCTCTCGCGATCTGTCAATGTTTGCTCGTGTTTGTTGACTGATGAACTTGAGTCGGGAGGGTCGTTGAGCTCTGATAAGTCTCAGTTTGATCTTCTCTCGTTAGTCAAGTTAGTAAGTACCTCTCTTAACTGACTGACTGAGAGAACTTTTTTTTTTAATGCAGCTCGAGACCCTCCCTTCCCTCCTGCCATTTACGTCACAGGTTTTCTCCTTAAGGTGCCTCAACTCCACCCAGCTGAGGAAGTATAGGCGGTCGAGTACAGTACCGGATATATTACCTTCCTTATGTACCGAAGAAGAACCCTAGTTTGTATTGACCTGTATACACGCTGCTCCTAACAGACCATCAGACCTGCGGGACCTACTTTCATATGTGACAGTAATAGTGATATTGATAATGATGATAATAATAATAAATTCATTGTCATTATTTTTTATATATTTTATTTAATACTGTGGCTTATTGTGCAAACCCCCAAAGCAAGTGTGAGCAGAGAGAAGCGTAATTTGAAAACATCATCATCTTTCTTTTTAATAACGAATGGCACCTGAACTGGATTGGAACTCACTTGATTGGTGGCACTCAGCTTACTATGAAGGATTAGATTCACCTGGGATTAGGGGATATTCACTTTAGCTTACTAATCAGCGACTTAGGATAGAGAGTAATGTTAAAGACGCAGAGAAACCAATCCAGGTGAAGAAAAAAAAAAAGACGTTCTGGTTATGTGAGATGAAATACCCACCACAGTGTAACCCATACCACAGCTGATACTGACCCGGGTATATAAAAAAAAATTAAAGTGCCCACACACACACGTCATGGCATGAACTAAATGACTGATTCCTCTCTTGGGTATACATAACTCGTGTGTGTGTGTGTGTGTGTGTGTGTGTGTGAGTGAATGATGGCGTGAGGGAACATTATTGTGGGATTACGTACATGATAACTGGGGCCATAACTATGTCTACTGGGCTTAGTTAATGTGATGAACCGAGTTTATTACGCATTTTACCCCTGATGGTCGTGTCTCGTTATAAGGAATTAATTGTTTTTTTTCCTCCACATTACGACACGGACGATTCATGGATAGTTTGGTATTTGGGTGGTCGTGATGGTGATGGATGGATGGTGGTGGTCGTGATGGTGGTGGTCGTGATGGTGGTGGTAGTAGACGGGAGATGATGGTGGACGGGAGGTGGTAGTGGTAGGAATTGTGGTGATGGTGATGTGGTGGTAGTGAGGGGTGGATGGTGATAGTGATGGATGGGTGGTTGGTGGTGGTCGTGATGATGATGGTGGTGGTGATGGTTACGATGAGGTAATGATGGACGGGAGGTTGTGGTGGTAGGAATTGTGGTGGTGGTGGTGGTTGGAATTGTGATGGTGGTAGTGTGACGTGTTAGTCCACCAGTGTTAGGGTCCTGCTGCAGTAGATGTACAGTACAACAGCTGGTCAGGTGTGGTCAGTCAGCCTGGTTTTTCGTTCTACCAAATTATTGTCCTGATTTCCTTATTGTCCTGATTTCCTTAATGTTCTGATTTCATTATTTTCCTCTTTATTTCTTATTGTTTTGATTTCCTTATTGTCCTGAGTTTCTTATTATCCTGATTTCCTTATTTTCCTAATTATTTTCTTATTGTCCTGAGTTTCTTATTGTCCTGATTTCCTTATTTTCCTCTTTATTTCTTATTGTTTTGATTTCCTTATTGTCCTGAGTTTCTTATTGTCCTGATTTCCTTATTTTCCTAATTATTTCCTTATTATTCTGATTTTCTTATTGTTCTGATTGCCTTATTTTCCTAATTCCTTATTATTTTGATTTCCATAATGTACTGATTTTTGTATTGTTCTAATTTTCTTATTGTTTTGATTTATTTATTCTCATTTCCTTATTGTTCTGATTTCCTTACTGTCCTGATTTCCTTAATGTTCTGATTTTCTTATTGTACTTATTTTCTTTGTTCTGATTTCCTTAATGTTCTGATTTCCTTAATAATGTATCACCATTAACTCCCTTCATCCTGGGGACGCCAAGTTTATGATTTTATTCAACAAACAGAGACTCACCGCACCCTCTTTCCCTTCCCCCTTCCACTCCCCCTTTCCCCCTTCCACTCCCCCTTTCCCCCATCCACTCCCCCTTCCTCCTTCTACTCCCCCACACCCCTTTCCACTCCCCCCTTCTACTCCTCCCTCTACTCCCCCTTCCACACCCCCTTCCACTCCCCCCTTCCACTTCCCCCTCCCCCTTCCACTCCTCCCCCTCCCCCTTCCACTCCTCCCCCTCCCCATTCCACTCCCCCCTTCCATTCCCCCTTCCCCTTTCCACTCCACCCTTCCCCCTTCCACTCCACCCTTCCCCTTTCCACTCCACCCTCCCCCCTTCCCCTCCCCCCTTCCACTCCACCCTTCCCCCTCCCCCCTTCCACTCCCCTCTCCACCCCCTTCCCTGTACACGAGAGGGTTAAAGGCACCACATCGGTCTCACACTGAGTACATTTACCGTCCATCTGTCAATTGCTATATTTATCCACGATGACCGAGATTGTATTAAGCATCAACTTTTTCCCATTAAATACCTACAGTTATCTCCCACTCGTGAAAATACTCTTGTTCTCTATTATATGATTATTGTTAATACTTTCTCTAGATACTTTCATTACTTTTTAATCCACTATACTTTTTTTTTTACTTCTGTTGACTTTTTTTTTTTTTTTGGAAGACTGTTTACATATTTGTGTTATTTGTTTGCTGCCTGTATAATGTTTATATATAGGGTCATTGTTTACAAGTATGGGGCGGACGTAAACAGTATTAAATTAGGGTTGAATTTATAGTGTTTGTGTGTGTGTGTGTGTGTGTGTGTGGCAGATATTGTGGGCAGAACACACACACACACAAACACACATCAACAAGAGTTATGCTGTATATCGACGTTTGCCCCCCTCCCCCCCTCCACCCTCTCCTCCCCCCCCTCACCCTCTCCCCCCTCACCCTCTCCTCCCCTCACCCTCTCCTCCCCCTCACCCTCTCCCCCTCACCCTCTCCCCCCTCACCCTCTCCTCCCTCACCCTCTCCCCCCTCACCCTCTCCTCCCCCCCTCACCCTCTCCTCCTCCCCCCCCCTCACCCCACCTGTCTTGTTCATGGCAATTTTGTGATAGCATTACTACCCATTATAACACCCGTGATTTACTGCCTTGTTTTGGGTAAGGATAAATTTACATTGAAATTAAACTTTTTTCCCCTCATTAAGTAAAGTATTTTGGATATAATATTTTGAATAATTTAGAAAGTATATTTAAAGTTTAGTTAATTACGATGGTATGGTTCAAAAGCTTTAATGAGGTGTGGGAGATGGATTAGTATACTTGTAAGGGATAACTAAGATGTATGTGGTGTGGTCTTTGTGGGGTAAGTTGGTCTTTTAGTCCTTCTGGTGAACTGTATTGTGTTCTGTGTTAACTTAAATCTTGCTCTCGGGGGTAAAATGATCAGTCAGGTGTGTTTGATGATGGAATGTTAACCTCTTTGGTGGATTGACATGTTGACAAGAAAAGTGGGAGAGAGAGAGAGAGAGAGAGAGAGAGTTCCTCATTATTCCTCATTTTTAACTAACAGATCACTTTAACACATCCACCCATCTCACGCAATACTGGACTATGGAGCTTTCTTTACCGGGAGTTACAATCGTGTGTGTGTGTGTGTGTGTGTGTAATGTCCTTCAATCAGCTGTCAAACACTGGTATAGTCCCTCAGATTGGCTGATTAACTCTCAAGTGCAAATTGGTCATCCGCCGTGGTGAAGAGCCCTTGTTCCTCGGCCTCAACTTACACTAACCAACGGCAGGTTCTGATTTTCCTCACTATCCTCTCTGAGCAGAACATTCACCTCCGATTCGTCGTTTTGTTGACATCTGAAGAAGGCTACACCTACCTGTCACACTTAAGTTGATTTGCTTGGTGGATGAAGAATTTACAGGTTAATTTAAGACCGGGATGGAGGAAGGTGTCACATATTTTGGGAATCAATATTAACCCAAATTATGGATAAATGGAGAAGAAAATCATACTGTCTCTCTTTTGTTTTGTGTTTTACTTAGAATAACTGACGTGATATTATTTGACATGAAACTATAGCCAAGTGCAGTCATTATTAAGCACAGGTAGACCCAATTATAAGCTTTGGTATCAATGGTCTTTAAAAACCTGAATATATTTTTTTCCATTCTAGACAATATGTAGGTGAGTTTGTTATCAATTTCACTATAAAGAATAGAAGATTAGGTTAGGTTCAGGTGTGGCTAATGAGTAATATTTTTTTGGTGTCCTTGCAGGTATGTTGGGTGGCGGCTGGAGTGAGTGAGTGAGTGAGTGACCTGTGTACTGTGTCAGCCCGTGCAAGGTTGGTATTGTGTGTTAGTGTGAGGTATTGGGTGTTGAAATCAGGGAACACTGTTATTTGTGTTATTCTTATTATTACATCTACTGTTATTGTGATTGTTGTGATTGTTATTTATGATTTTATATACGTTTTGGCTATAATCGATATTAATGTTATTGATCTTGTTATTCTTACTATTATCATCGTTATAATAATTACACGTGACTAAATATTATTAAATGACGGAGGATGTTATTGAAGTTACTCACTGACGGAGAAAATAATCATTAATTCCCTATGGTAGAAAAAATTATCACTCATTAACTAACTTAATCTCTGACTGAGACAAATTGTAGTCACTCATGAATTAAAAAAAAATCACTCGCTTACTCACTCACTCACTCACTCACTCGCTCACTCACTCACTCACTCACTCACTCTCTTGTAAATTCATATATTGGTGTTGAGAGACGGGTAATAATTATGATTTCGTCACAACTAAAAAAAAAATACATTTAATTACGGTTTAGATTTGGCTCTGAAGCTCTATACCCTGTCACTGTAAACAAAAAAATATATATATATAATGTAATAAATTTTGAAGCTGAAAACAGGAGAGCCCACGAGAGTGAATTTTGCTTCACGTTAAAAAGATTAATTTATATCACCACCCAGACTGGAGCCTTCCTCTTATTAACGAGTTTTAAACACATTTTCATGGTGAAATTGTATCAAACAGTTTTTAAAGAGAATTTTGTTCTAATAATAATGTGGAGAATTATATTAAAAGTAAATTGGGTTATGTTACAATCCAAACTATGAAAGCAGAGGTGTCGTTATCATCTTCTCACAGTCTGATTGGCAAAATTTTGGCATCAATTTTGACGAGGGAAAACAGGTGCAAATATTCCTTAAAGAGAACATTTTTTTTTGTCTTGGAATCAATATCACAATAATTATTTTTTATTTATTTTGTATAATATTAAAGTGTAGAGCTTGATAATAGTGTGGTAGGTGCAGGAAGTTAATAGTAGTAGTAGTAGTAGTAGTAGCAGCAGCAGTAGTAGTAGTAGTAGTAGTAGTAGTAGTAGTTGTAGTAGTAGTAGTAGTAGTAGTA
>CAUDMG010003594.1:52500-87500 GCA_958450375.1 Homarus gammarus | reverse complement strand
TTCTTTCTCGACCTAGATATCTTTCCTCCACCCCTGAAACATATTGCGAATCTCTTGGTCTGTCTTCCTGCCTTCGTGAAATATATTCCTTCGGCAAAGTCATCCTGTTGGTATTTTCTTGCCTTTGTTCCTTCTGTCTGAAATATATTCTCTCAAACTTGATCTTCTTCAGTTTCTTGGTATTTTTCCACGCTTGAAATATATCCCTCTTTTGGATTTTCTCTGTGTGTCTCCATGCATGAAATATATAGTTACCTCGAGGAAAGTCAGTCAGTCTGTTTGTGTGTTTCATGTGACCTTTCTTTATTCTTGAACTATATTCCTTAATCATCATTCTCTCCCTGTGTCTTCCTACGTCTGAAATATATTCCCTCGAATTAACACCTGCCGAATGGTGAAATAGACGATATCGATATATTTAGTTCCAATTCCTTTATGATTCTATATAGTTCCAGGAATACAGCAAATATTAACAGAGTGAAAAAGATATCGCGTATGCAAATTCACTCTCCCTTCCCTTCTCTCCCGTGAAATATATCTCTGAAGAATTACAAGTACAGATAGGAGAATAGAATCGTGATATCTAACCTCGGTGTAAAATCGAATATGTAAACAACGAAGTTACTGACGTCATCTGTACGTTTATTCCTCCGTCCGTCCGTCCCCGCCAAATAATTGTCCATGCGATAACTTAACCAAATTTAATCAGTTTTTAACAGAATTTCGTACAGAGTTAAGTATTACTGTGATCTTGAGCGAGTTTGAAGAGCAGTGAATTCCAGCCATAATTGCTCTTTCAACTTGGAGAAAATGTTGATAATTTTTATTTATTTGTGATAGAATTTTAACATGATGTGATATATGATTGTATACTTGTCAGATTATATTATTTTTAACGAGTTTAGTGAATATTGTGTACTAGTGGAGATAGTCTACCAACCCCTTGTGTATGGGCTGCCCTCTGTGCTGAATAAAATCGTCTGGCATCACCCAAATAAAGCATAAAACTGGCGTCCCTGTAGAGAATGGTGTCAAACGTTATCAAAAGCTTAGGTTATCAGAAGTCATGACCTTAATCCAGGAATAAACTTAATCTAACATTGACGTTAATCCACAAGTGAATTTAATCAAGCGGCGAATTTAGCCCAGGCGTAAACTTAATCCACAAGAGAACGAAACACAGAATTGAACATATGCCTGGAGTAAAGTTAACCAAGGAATTAACTTAATCCAGGGCTAAACATAATCTAGGGGGGGGGGGGGAGGGATACTCTTTATGTACTCCGTCATGAAAGTTTAATCCCGGATAATGTTTTTTAGGGGAAATTATTTATTCATATGCGGGTTGAAATAAATTAATTGCTAGGCGGAACATGTTTAATATTCAAAGGTGGTCGAGGAAGTGTTGAGAGAGAGAGAGAGAGAGAGAGAGAGAGAGAGAGAGAGAGAGAGAGAGAGAGAGTTTAGTAGATCTTAGTCCCATGGGAAATTTAGTTAGATAGATAGATAGATAGATAGATAGATAGATAGATAGATCTCCCTTGATCTCTCTTCTGGTATATATATATATAACCTGTGTTGACCTCTCTCCCCTCCATGCATGACCTCTCTTGACCTTTGCTGCCAGTGCCCGGGAGCTCATCATGTGGGGACGGATGAGGAACGGAAAATGTGAGGAAAGAGGAAATGAAAAAGAAGAGAGTTAGAAGGAGGAGGAGAGGGAAGTGCGGATGAGGGGAAATGTGCAAGAGGTAAGGGAATGGGAGAGAGAAGGAGAATGGGAGGGAAGGGAAAAGGGTAAGAAATAGATGGGAAGAGGAGGGGAAAAAAGAGGGGGGGATAAGAAAAGAAAGAAGAGGAATGCGGGAAGATGGGTGATGGTGACAGGAAAGGGGAGAGGAAAAGGGATGGAAAAGGAGAGGGGTTGAGGAAAAGAGGAGGTAAGAGGTGAAGGGGTGATTAAAGAGGGAAAGACGATGTGAGGGGAAGGGAAGGTAGGGAAAGGAAAAAAGTGAGGGGGGAGGGGGGGGGTGGACTGAGGATAACGAGGAGAGGAGAAAGATGAGGAAAAGAGAGAGATGAAGAGAGGGGATAAAAGGGAAAGTAGAGGAGACGAGAGGAAGAGGAGTAGGTGAGGGGAAAGAGGGAAGAGAATATGGCGGCTCAAGAGGAAGAACAAGACAGTGGTGTTCCTGGGTTTGTTTTTGGGTAGAATTGAGGTGGATGTTGATAGGGGGGGTGTGGAGGGGGTAGGAGGTGATGGGGTGTGGAGGGGGTAGGAGGTGATGGGGTGTGGAGGGGGTAGGAGGTGATGGGGTGTGGAGGGGGTAGGAGGTGATGGGGTGTGGAGGGGGTAGGAGGTGATGGGGTGTGGAGGGGGTAGGAGGTGATGGGGTGTGGAGGGGGTAGGAGGTGATGGGGTGTGGAGGGGGTATGAGGTGATGGGGTGTGGAGGGGGTAGGAGGTGATGGGGTGTGGAGGGTGTGGGTGATGGGGTGTGGAGGGGGTAGGAGGTGATGGTGTGTGGAGGGGGTAGGAGGTGATGGGGTGTGGAGGGGGTAGGAGGTGATGGGGTGTGGAGGGGGTAGGAGGTGATGGGGTGTGGAGGGGGTAGGAGGTGATGGGGTGTGGAGGGGGTAGGAGGTGATGGGGTGTGGAGGGGGTAGGAGGTGATGGGGTGTGGAGGGTGTAGGAGGTGATGGGGTGTGGAGGGGTAGGAGGTGATGGGGTGTGGAGGGGTGAGGGGTGATGGGGTGTGGGAGGGGGTAGGAGGTGATGGGTGTGTGGAGGGGGTAGGAGGTGATGGGGTGTGGAGGGGGTAGGAGGTGATGGGGTGTGGAGGGGGTACGAGGTGATGGGTGTGGAGGGGGTAGGAGGTGATGGGGTGTGGAGGGGGTAGGAGTGATGGGGTGTGGAGGGGTAGGGGTGATGGGGTGTGGAGGGTGTAGGAGGGATGGGGTGTGGAGGGGGTAGGAGGTGATGGGGTGTGGAGGGGGTAGGAGGTGATGGGGTGTGGAGGGGGTAGGAGGTGTGGGGTGTGGTGGGGGTAGGAGGTGATGGGGTGTGGAGGGTGAGGGTGATGGGGTGTGGAGGGGGTAGGAGGTGATGGGGTGTGGAGGGGGTAGGAGGTGATGGGGTGTGGAGGGGGTACGAGGTGATGTGGTGTGGAGGGGGTAGGAGGTGATGGGGTGTGGAGGGGGTACGAGGTGATGGGGTGTGGAGGGGGTAGGAGGTGATGGGGTGTGGAGGGTGAGGGTGATGGGGTGTGGAGGGGGTAGGAGGTGATGGGGTGTGGAGGGGGTAGGAGGTGATGGGGTGTGGAGGGGGTAGGGGGTGATGGGGTGTGGAGGGGGTAGGGGGTGATGGGGTGTGGAGGGGGTAGGAGGTGATGGGGTGTGGAGGGGGTAGGAGGTGATGGGGTGTGGAGGGGGTAGGAGGTGATGGGGTGTGGAGGGTGTAGGAGGTGATGGGGTGTGGAGGGGGTAGGATGTGATGGGGTGTGGAGGGGGTAGGAGGTGATGGGGTGTGGAGGGGGTAGGAGGTGATGGGGTGTGGAGGGGGTAGGAGGTGATGGGGTGTGGAGGGGGTAGGAGGTGATGGGGTGTGGAGGGTGAGGGTGATGGGGTGTGGAGGGGGTAGGAGGTGATGGGGTGTGGAGGGTGAGGGTGATGGGGTGTGGAGGGTGAGGGTGATGGGGGAATGGGAGTTAAGGTGGGGGTAGTTGTGTAGGGGTGAGGGGGTGGGGTAAGGGGGGGGTGCATAAAGGTGTTATTAGACTGGGCAATAAAGTGTTGAATAGCCTTACTGTGTGTGTGGATAGATAGATAGATAGATGGACCTCACGCTATTCTGAGTTGAAAGTTGACGATAGATTGGATGAAAATAAACAATGATGATAGTTTGAGGTCATGGTGACTAGAAGGATAGATTGAGATAGATAAAGTTACGGCCTAAGTTGAAGGTATAGATAGAAGGAATATATGAGAATAGATTTTTAGAAAGAATTGATGAGAATACTCGAGAGATGAATCACATTTCACGATTAAGAGCGATAGAATGACGAGTCAGATATGAGTGTCTTATACGAGAGTCTTATACGAGTCTTATTACGAGTCTTATACAAGTGTCTTATACGAGAGTCTATATGAGAGTCCTATTCAAGTATTGCACGAGAGTCTGTACGAGAGTCTTACACGAGAGTCTGTACGAGAGTCTTGTTCCAATGTTAAGGTGTCTCGTCGCTGGTACACGTCCCAGAGTGACCATTAGCACAGCAACTTAGACGACAGTTTCATGGAGGTGAGGCAAACGTTAATTAGCCCTCAGGTGTTAAGCCCTTTCCTACACCTGACTTTACCCCTTTAAGGACGATGGTTTAACCTGTTGAGGATGATGGTTTAACCTGTTGAGGATGATGGTTTAACCCGTTGAGGATGATGGTTTAAGCCTTTGTGGATGATGATTTAAACCTTTTAGGACGAGGGTTTAACCCTTTAAGGATGATGGTTTAGCCCGTTGAGGACGATGGTTTTAACCTTTGTGGTTGATGGTTTAACACTTTAAGGACTATGGTTTAACACTTTAAGGATGATGGCTTAACCCTTTAAGGACGATGGTTTAACCGTTTGAGGACGATGGTTTAAACCCTTGTGGATGATGGTTTAACCCCTTGAGGACGATGGCTTATACCTTTACATGGATCAACCTAGACACACGTGAATTACCAGTCGAATACCAAATTGCGGGTTACAAACTGTTCCATACCGATAGGCAGACCAGGAAAGGAGGCGGAGTAGCAATCTATGTTAGGGATAATCTGAAGTGTGAAATAATAAGGAAATAAAAACTGAGAGGAATACAGAAACAATTTGGATAGAATTAAGCGACGGTCGGGAAAAATTAATCACAGGAGTAATATATAGACCCCCCAATCTTGACAGAGTCAATGAGCGACTTATCTGGGATGAAATGCGCAGGGCTTCCATACACAACAAAGTCTGTATAGTAGGCGACTTTAACCTTGGCCAAATAGATTGGACCGACCTTACGGGAAACTCAGAATCAGAGGATTTTCTCGAGACGATCCAGGACTGTTTCCTAAGTCAACATATAACCGAACCCACACGGGGTAATAATATATTGGATTTAGTTTTGTCAAACAGAGAAAACCTCATTAGCAATGTCGAGGTAGGGAACGAACTTGCAAACAGCGATCACAAAGAAATTCGATTCCAGTTAGATTTTCAGGGCAGACGTAAGGAAAATTCCACTAAAGTACCAGATTTCAGAAGGGCAAACTTTGACAGTTTAAAGAGGCAGCTAAGAGAGGGGGTGTCGCGCTTGGCCGTGAACCTGACAGATGACACCGACCTGATAACGAGATCTGAGATTGCCGAGTTCCACGACAATTTAAAATAGTGAGTTACTTAATGCACAAAGGCAGAACATACCATACAAAAAACTCAGATCAAACAACAATGACCCTAAATGGATAAATAATTATTTAAAGAACATCATTGGCCAAAGGAAGGCTATAGGTAGAAGGATAAATCGTGGCGAAATTCACCTCCGGGACTATTATAGGGTATTGGCGAGTAGGGTTAAAACCGAGATAAGGAAAGCAAAGAGGAATAATGAGGTAAGGATAGCAAGGGAGGCAAAGACAAACCCCAAAGGATTCTACCAAATGTACCAAACTAAAACACGAGAAAAGATTGGACCAATACGGTCAGACTCCGGCGAGCTCACTGATAACGACGGAGAAATGAGCAATAATTTGAATAAATATTTTTCAACAGTTTTCACCAGCGAAAATTTAAACATGATACCCGAGGCACCGACTCTATTCAGAGATAGTGAAGAGAAAACAAATTAAGTGAGATAGTAGTGACTAGTAACGATGTTAGTAAGCAAATAGACAAACTAAAGCCTAATAAGTCACCTGGTCCCGATGAGATATTTGCCAGAGTATTAAAGGAATGTAAGGAAGAGCTTAGTATGCCCTTAGCAAAGTTGTTTAACATGTCCTTAAAAACAGGTGTAGTACCAGAATCCTGGAGGATAGCGAATGTAGTACCGATCTTCAAGAAGGGGGATAGATCACTATCCTCTAACTACCGCCCAATCAGTCTAACATCAATAGTAGGCAAATTACTGGAAGCAATCATTTCAAACTCTATTCGAAATCACCTGGAGAAGCACAGATTGATCAATGATTCCCAGCATGGCTTCACAAGCGGACGTTCTTGCCTAACTAATCTATTAACATTCTTTTCATCAGTTTTCGAATCAGTGGACGAGGGGCACAATTATGATGTGGTATATCTCGACTTTAGCAAAGCCTTCGACAGAGTACCCCACGAAAGACTAATTAGAAAGGTAGAAGCTCATGGCATCAAAGGTGACATCCTTAAATGGATTAGGGCGTGGTTACAGGACAGGAAACAGCGAGTGAGCATTAACGGCACTAAGTCCCATTGGAGCAACGTCACAAGTGGAGTTCCCCAAGGCTCAGTACTTGGACCATTATTGTTTATTATATACATAAACGACATAGATATCGGCATAGACAGCAACATAAGTAAATTTGCTGATGATACTAAAATAGGACGTGTTATCAAATCTGACGAGGACTCGGCAAAACTACAGGAGGATCTAAACAAATTTTTCGAATGGTCTGAAAAATGGCAGATGAAATTCAACATTGACAAATGTAAAGTACTCAGTATAGGGAATGTAAACAGGGAAACCAGATACCAGATGAACAACGATGCCATAGAGAAATCCGACTGCGAGAGAGATTTAGGAGTAATGATAAGTAGGAACCTTAAGCCAAGTAAACAATGTGTTTTTGCTCGTAACAAGGCTAATAAAGTACTTGGGTTCATACAAAGGAGTGTTAGTTACAAGACTAGCGAGGTCATCCTAAAACTGTATCTTGCTCTTGTGAGACCACACCTGGATTACGCAGTCCAGTTCTGGTCACCGTATTACAGAATGGATATAGAATCCTTGGAAAGAATCCAGAGGAGAATGACAAGACTAATCCCGGGTATCAGGAACCTTGAGTATAGAGACAGGTTAAAGCATCTTAATTTGCACTCCCTTGAGAGACGTAGAGCGAGAGGCGACCTGATAGAGGTGTATAAATGGAAGGCAGGGCTAAACAAAGGGGACATTACAAAGGTACTGAAATTATCCAACCAGGAGCGAACTCGTAACAATGGTTTTAAATTGGACAAATTTAGATTTAGGCGTGAAATAGGTAAACACTGGTTTGGAAACAGAGTAGTGGATGAATGGAACAAGTTACCAAATATCATCATTAACTCGAATACGCTGAATTGCTTCAAACATAGGTTGGATGCTCATATGAGCAATAGGGGTTGGGTGTAAACGGGACTGCCCAGTATGGGCCAATAGGCCCGCTGCAGTTTCCTCCATTCTTATGTTCTTATGTTCTTATGTTCTTTGTAGATGATGGTTTAACCCTTTGAGGACAATGGTTTAACACACACACACACACACACACTCTCTCTCTCTCTCTCTCTCTCTCTCTCACGCCATAAAGTTCTACAATTTCACCTGGAAACTAAAACTACTATTTCAAAATGGATATGAGATGATATTGATGAGAACACCTGATAGATAAAAACACCTGTTCCTCGTAAATTGGTTATACAGGTAAGGTAGAATATTATGGCAGGTGTCAGAGAGAGAGAGAGAGAGAGAGAGAGAGAGAGAGAGAGAGAGAGAGAGAGGACCCACGCTGCAGTAGGGACGACCACCAGCAGTAGCAGCAGGTGGTGATGAATACCTCCCCCTCCTCCCTCCTCCACTAACAAGCTCACAACTCATATTTAATTTCCCTGTGGATGGTCGAAGGTGAATCTCGAGTTTGTTTCTTCGTCTGCGGTATATGGATTTAACGCCTGTCTTTATCTGTCTGTTTGTTTGTCTGTCTCTCTCTCTGTCTGTCTGTCTGTCTGTCTGTCATAGTATATTTTTACCCATTTACGGATTAATGGTGGTGGTAGTAGTAGTAGTAGTATTGGTGGTAGTGGTAGTTGTGGTAGTAGTCAGGGTAGCCATGGGGGGGTCACTTTGTCATAGAGTTTAAAAAAAATAAATAAAGTTGGGGTGAATATCCGGTAGAGGGAGAGTGTGTGTGAAGTGGTGACTCAGCTGTGGCCGGGATGACACACACACACACACACACACGCACGCACGCACGCACGCACGCACGACACACACACACACACACACCATTGTACCCTTCCTCCGTATTAGTGAATTGAGGGCAGATTGATGGATACTCTGTCAATGAGAGAGAGAGAGAGAGAGAGAGAGAGAGAGAGGTTAATTTGGATGAGTGGTGCACTTCCCACTCATCCCCCTCTCCAAAATCTGCAGTAGTATTTTCTGATAGTTGCCTCACCTAACAACCCATTTCCTGTTGTTTAAGAAAGAATTGCCTCGTCAGAATAACATCAAACTACCATTCCATTTGAACACTGAAAAAGATGGTGTCAAGGTTTTAATATATACACCAACTATTTTCTCTCGAGTCTTTTCATATTTTATTTGGGTAAAACCAGATGATTTTTATTTATCTCAAAGGGTTAAGTACTACATAAGAAATTAATTGGTGAAATAAATACAGTTACTACAGTCCGTCTGTCTTGTATCAGAACAAACTTTAGTGCCGGTCAGATCAAAGCTTCCACAACTATGGCCTTAAAACGTGGTGAAGATATGGTGGGAAAACTTACTTATCAACATGTGACAGCGTCGAGATTCACTTATTTTAGTGGGACTTTTTTTTTTTTCCTTCCGTGAGTTTACCGACACCAGTGAAGTTTTTTTTTTTCCCCTACACTGTTCTCTGCTGCCTTGGTTGATGAAGTTGTTGCTGTAGACGAGTGAATTGATGTCCTTAACCTCACTGTGATCCTTGACTACTGCAATAATGTATTTACTGCCGAGGCAAGCGAATGTAAAAGAGAAAATTATGCTTTGTGTGTGTGTGTGTGTGTGTGTGTGTGTGTGTGTGTGTGTGTGTGTGTGTGTGTGTGTGTGTGTGCGCTAGACAGGTATGCCTTATAAAGAACCCATGTCGTTCTGGGAGGCTCCTGTCTAACCATTAGCATTTAAAAGAGTTCCTGGTGGTCCTCATGATCTTGGTGGCGTAAATGGTAATAGTTTCCTGCCGGGGATTTTGCAAGAAACTAAAAGATTAAAAAAATAGGAATTGTGTCATCATCGTAACAAAGATCTGACTATCCTTCCCCCCCAACCCTTCCCCACCCACCACTCCCACCTCTATTCACCTCCTCCCCACCACCTCTATTCACCCACCCCCATTCCCCCACCCTCATTCCCCCACCCCAACCCCGTCAACAAAGCCGTCAGTGATTCGTTTATTCGTTCTTATCATTCAGAGTTCTTATCAGCTTTGTGGCAATACCTCAAGTCCCTATACATATAATTACTGGATCTATAGCACACACGAGTCTGACGGAGGTGCTGAGCAGTGACGGTGTGTAATATTGTTTTGAAATGTCCAGCACTGCAGATAAAGATTCCGCTGAATAGTTTAGGTGTCATGAAGAACGACTGGGTTAAAATCAGACTAGAACAGCCTTTGATGTCAGCTTCAGTCAGTCAGTAAGAGAGAGAGAGAGAGAGAGAGAGAGAGAGAGAGAGAAACACGGCTGAGTGGACAGAGTGTACGACCCCCCCGAGATAGTTTCAGCGGGGTGTGGAACGCTTCAGGTGATGACAAAGGCTTATGTGAGGGGGGAAACTGCAGAGTAAAACGTTAAGGTTTACTTCGCTAGATATTAACTTCATCTACGCACCGAACCCTGAAACAAGATTTGGTGATTGTGTCCGAGTAAGTGATGGACACACGACTCATGACAGACAGACAGACAGACAGACAGTGGAGGAGAGATTCTTGTAGTAAATTAAATACCATGAGTACATAATATGTCATCAAGCGCCTCAGAATCACCGCTATCCTCTGCTATACCACGCGAGGTATGGCCGCTGTGTCAAGTGGCGGCTCTGCTTTAAGGCTTGGTGGGGAGGTGGGGAGGAGTGGGGGGTTAAAGCTCTAGATTTTTTCTTTTTTCTGTAAAGCCTTCCAGGATTTGTTTTGAAATGCCTTTGTAAACAATTGTTAGGGGGGTAGCCACAGCTGTAGACCACAACACTATAAGAGTGATAAGAATCCAGCTTCCTTGTGTTCTATAGTGTAGGAGCATATTTCCTGAACCTTTATATAAATGAACCTGAAGAGAGAGAGAGAGAGAGAGAGAGAGAGAGAGAGAGAGAGAGAGAGATCAAAACTAACTGACCTCCCACCAATCATCCAAGCTGGTCCATCCATCTCGGTGTGGTCAAGACTTCGGTGGTTCAGGGGTGATGGATAGGTGGGTGGGGTGCAGGGTAGGCGAAGGGAGGCATCAGCGTGCACTTTTCTGCGTGAGGGAACTGGTGACGAAGACCCCCCCCCCCCCTAACCTGCCGCTTACTAACTGAGGTGTATTACAAACTTGAGAGAGAGAGAGAGAGAGAGAGAGAGAGAGAGAGAGAGAGAGAGAGAGATATTCATTGTTTCAGAGTTTATTTGTATATTAATGTGAAGGATTAAATGACGGCAGGTTCGAAATTGTTATGACACTGATTTTAGAGCAGATAAATGGCTTATAAATTTGTTCTCTCTCTCTCTCTCTCTCTCTCTCTTTCAAGTTTGTGGCATCTGTCCTTTTGTCTGTTGTCTAATGTTAGTATCTGTGGTATTGGTGAAGTGTTTGTTTGTAATTGGTCAGTTAAAGGTAATTTTTCTCTAGTTTGTACCTGTCTATTGTTAGGCATCGTGTGTGTGTGTGTGTGTGTGTGTGTGTGTGTGTGTGTGTGTGTGTGTGTTTAGCTACAGGTATCATACTGTAATTTATTTGTGTATGTCTGAAGGCTTTTGATGTCTCTGTAGCTGTAAGTAACTTTGTCTGTCATAGGCGTTTGATATTTCTGTGTGTGTGTGTGTAAGTGAAGGCACCTGTCTGTTCTTTGTGTACGTTTGTCTGAAGTCTTTTGATATTTGTGTGTGTGTGTGTGTGTGTGTGTGTGTGTGTGTGTGTGTGTGTGTGTGTGTTGTAGGTACCCGTTTATGAGCTATAACGTCGTGGCAGACAAAACAGTTTACGGTTGTCGAGGAGGCGGCCGGGAGGACTGGTAAAGACTCGGGTTGATGGAGAGACACAGTGCTTGAGATATGGGCAGGGGGTTGAGGGGGGTGGGGGATGGGCCAGGTAGGGGGTGGGGTGGCCGGGGAGGGGGTGGGGTGGCCGGGAGGGGGTGGTGTGGCCGGGGTCGGGGCTGGGGTGGGCCAGGTAGGGGGTGGGGTGGCCGGGGAGGGGGTGGTGTGGGCCAGGTAGGGGGTGGGGTGGCCGGGTAGGGGGTGGTGTGGGCCAGGTAGGGGGTGGGGTGGCCGGGGAGGGGGTGGTGTGGGCCAGGTAGGGGGTGGGGTGGCCGGGGAGGGGGTGGGGTGGCCGGGGAGGGGGTGGTGTGGGCCAGGTAGGGGGTGGGGTGGCCGGGGAGGGGGTAGGGTGGCCGGGGAAGGGGGTGGGGTGGGCCAGGTAGGGGGTGGGGTGGCCGGGGAGGGATTTGCTGCCTGGATGAATGACGAGGCGGAAAAAAATTGGAGAAAATCCTTAAAACAATTAATAAAAGTGAATGTAAAATTGATATAATGATTGAGAGTGAACGAGAAATAAAAGAAAAACGTAAAGAAATTTGTGAAAATACAAATGAATGATAAAGATGGTGGTGATGGTGATGATGATGATGATGATGGTGGTGAAAGAGGCGAATTATGTGAAGGGTTTTTGATAAATTGGGAGAAAAATCCAATAAGAAAATGGAAGAGAAAAATGATTGATGATGAGATGTGGGGAAAAATAAAATAAATGGAGGAATGAAGAAAGGAATTTATGGTATCGGGAAAAGGAAGGTAAAACGAGAGATGATAAAGATGGAATATATGGGAAAGGTTTGATGAGTTGGGAGAAGTAACATGTAAATGAGGTGGATAATTGTGTGTGTGTGTGTGTGTGTGTGTGTGTGTGTGTGTGTGTATGTGTGTGTGTGTGTGTGTTTACATTATCTCTCTTCATAATAACTTGAGATGAGGCGAACGAGTGAATGCATTCCGCGTTTCGTGTTCCAAGAGTCGTTGGTTCGCTCTCGGAGTACCCTCAGTCGACCCAGCTGTGAATGGACACTTGACTTTAGTTTTTGGGATGAGAGAGGAAAGCGGTCGGGTGAGACAGCAGCGTCGGGCACAGCAACGTCGGTCACAGCAGCGTCGGGCACAGCAGCGTCAGTGTACGTAAGGCTTAGTATTCTGCGTGTCACTTCCGCATTACCCATAACGACCCATGAGGCTTATAGGACCAACTTTCATGATAGCTTTTGTTCCACACATTTTCCCTTTACTAACCTTACCCTGCAGAAAACTCTTTGGGGGGGGGGGGGGGGGCAAGGTCAAAGGTCAAGGCTATCGTGACCCCCGAAAAGGAAAACTGGTTTGGTTCCTACTCGATAAATCTTACTTGTAGATCAGGCAGTAGGACAGGAAGACACCTAATTGGATTCTAGTCTCGAGGATCAAGGTTAGATTAGGTTAGGTTAGGTTAGGTGACGTTAGGTGAGGTTAGGCTAGATTAGGTGTAAGCATAATCAAATTTCTCCATCACCTTCGTCGGAATGTTGTGAACTGGTCGAGTTATCCTGTGGCGAGATACTGAAAAAAAATAACCCATTTGTATAGAGTAAAGAACCATTATTTACAGTACAGTAATTACTTAGCAAAACATAATGATATTCACGGTTACAAAGTTCGTAATTTACATCGCAAACCATGACGTTATTTGACGTTGTGAAATATATGTTTTACGTGGTTATTCGTGGTGTATTTTGCACTGGTAGGAACACTATTTACATGGCAAACTGCGAAGCGATGCCGAGGGTTTAGCTTCCAAGAATGAAGACTAGAGAGGAGGAAGGTCGGTGAAGAGATGTGCTTTACCGACAAAAGGTTGCATTAGTGTGTGTGTGTGTGTGTGTGTGTGTGTACAGATGAGTGAGATACGTTTGTTTGTACGTATTTAAAAGTGAGTGGGTGGGGGACGGGTATGTGTGAATTTTCGTGAACGTGTATATATGTATGTATGTATGTATGCAAAAGTATGAAAGAGAGAGAAAGACCAAGCCTCCACCGTGAACTCTCTTAGTAAGTTTAGTTAGGACTCGACCGTCTCTTCAGATCAAAACAAAAGACCATTCCCTTGATCCTGGACCTGAACAACATAAAACACACGGACTGAGAAGAGGTTAAATTAAGAGGGGGGGTAGAATATCACCTTAGGAGGATGCTAAGGGAAGTGGAGGGATGAAGTGGTAGGATGAGGAAGTGGAGGGATGAAGTGGTAGGTTGAGGAAGTGGAGGGATGAAGTGGTAGGTTGAGGAAGTGGAGGGATGAAGTGGTAGGTTGAGGAAGTGGAAGTGGAGGGATGAAGTGGTAGGTTGAGGAAGTGGAGGGATGAAGTGGTAGGTTGAGGAAGTGGAGGGATGAAGTGGTAGGTTGAGGAAGTGGAGGGATGAAGTGGTAGGTTGAGGATGAGGAAGTGGAGGGATGAAGTGGTAGGATGAGGAAGTGGAGGGATGAAGTGGTAGGTTGAGGAAGTGGAGGGATGAAGTGGTAGGTTGAGGAAGTGGAGGGATGAAGTGGTAAGTTGTGGAAGAGGAAGTGGAGGGGTGAAGTGGCAGGCTGAGAGAGACACGAAATAAGAATTAAAGGTGAGGAGGAGAGGGGGAGAAGGGAGAGGAGAAGGATGAAGATGAAGAGGAGGAGTAGGAGAAGCAAGAGGAGGAGAAGAAAGAGCTAACCACGTCAAGTCCTGTACAGTGAGTTACCCAGAAGTACAGTAGAACAGCGGGAAGTTGGGAGGAAGTTTCTGCCTGGGTGCAAGGAAGCCAACAACAACATCTGTCTTTATATAAGTGAGAGGCACACCTGTTGATGATGTATGTATACCTGTTGGTGATGTATGTATACCTGTTGATGTATATATACCTGTTGATGATGTATGTATACCTGTTGATGTATATATACCTGTTGATGTATATATACCTGATGATGTATATATACCTGTTGATGTATATATACCTGTTGTTGATGTACATATACTTGTTGGTGAAGCAGATATACAGTATACCTCTTCCTTTCTCATTAATCTAAATAGGATGGAGTAAGTTGAATATACGGCTATAGTATATGCTGAATATACCAGTATTTATGATTCGAATTATCCCTCCCATATCATTTGATGTATATACTTGAATATACGCGTATAATCTGACTCCCACTTCCAAATAATGTTGTTTTTCATAATGGAATATAATGAGTATACTGGGATATATTCTATTCCTAGATAGTATAGTATATTTAACGGAGTATGATGATGAGTATGGTGAGTATGCTTGAATATACGACTCTAAGTATAGCCTTCCTTCCTTAAGAATGTATATACGATGAAATATACTCTCAGTGAATATACGAATCCAAGTTTATTTTTTTCCTTACCTATGTGTACGTATCAGATAGACTATGGTGAATATCTATTTAAGTTTGACGTATATCCCTGTGTAGATGAATTTAATAATGGATCCTCCTCACTCGGCCAAACTTAACACAGCCAAAATACAGCACTTTTATTTTTTTATGATATCTTTCTGGGTCAATAAAGTGTTATGAACGATATTCTTCAGTAGCATAAATTGAAAAGAAATATTAAGTTTTAGATAATTTGATGGCTAGGTTATATATTTTTACTCACTTCCAGGATTCAGTGATAATTTGGTTAGAGGATTATTGTCGTCTATGTATTGTTATGTTTGGTTAGGTTAGGTTTGGTTAGGTTAGGTTTGGTTAGGTTAGGTTTGGTTAGGTTAGGTTTGGTTAGGTTAGGTTTAGGTTAGGTTAGGTTAGGTTAGGTTAGGTTTGGTTAGGTTAGGTTGGTTAGGTTAGGTTAGGTTAGGTTTGGTTAGGTTAGGTTAGGTTAGGTTAGGTTAGGTTAGGTTAGGTTAGGTTAGGTTAGGTTAGGTTTGGTTAGGTTAGGTTTGGTTTTTAGTTGGGTTTAGTTGGTTGGGTTTTAAGGGCTAGGTTAGGGGTGTAAATGCCGGTAGTTGGGGGTTATTTAGGGGAGGGTGGGAGGGGGGGGCTGGGTAGGGGGTGTATAAATGCGAACACCTGATATTAAATTCCTGGGGCAGGTAGCCGTCATGAAGGAGAAAAGCTGGATGATTGATGGTGATGCTACCCATCTCTTGCACATGACCTCCCCTTCCCCCCTTCCTCCCTTCCCCATCCTCTACCTATCCCTCTGCCCCGTCCTCTTTCCCATTCCCCCCCTTCCAGCCCTTCTCCCCCGTTCCCCTTCCCTATTCTCCCCATCTCTCTTTCCCCGTACCTCTCTCCAGCTCTCTGCCATCGCCTATTCCTCTCCCCCCCCCTACCCTTTCTCCCCATCCCCCCTCCCGTATTCTCCCCCCTCCCCATGACCAAATATTCGGAAGAAGAAAAAGGAGGGGGAAAAGACCCGAAATAAAGATGGGAAAAGAAACGTGATGGAGAAAACCCGAGCAGATTCCCGGAAGAGGGGAGAAACGGAATAAAGATGAGACATGGCAAAATAGACAATAATGACCAAATACCCAGAAGAGGGGGGAAGAGAATAAAGATGGGAAGAGGGAGAAATGGAGAAAAGTTTAATATTCGAAACAGGAGGAGAGAAGCGAAATAAAACTAAAAAAAAAAGGGGGGGGGGGGAATGGAGAGAATTGGGATGGAAGGGAGAGAAGAAGGGAAGAAATTAAAAAGGAGAGAAGAGGTGGGGGAGGAGAGAGGGGAGAGAAGATAAAGTATGAGAGGAGGAGAACAATTAGGGGTCAAGAATGTGCTAAACGTCCCCCAAAACCACACCCCTTCCCTCCAAAAACCACACCCCTCCCCAAAACCACACCCCTCCCCAAAACCACACCCCTTCCCCCAAAACCACACCCCTCCCCCCCGAAACCCACACCCCTTCCCTCCAAAAACCACACCCCTCCCCCCAAAACCACACCCCTTTTATAAGCGACACCCTTTCCCCCCCCCCAAACCACACCCTTTCCTCCTACCCCCCCCCCCAACACCCCTTCCCCACAAACTGCTTTCTATTGAACGGAGGCATAAGCGGTCGTGACGTACAGGATCGCCGTGTAAATTTTCGCCCGGAACAAGAATGACTGGAAGGTGAATTTTGGGCGACTTGACGGTGGTGGGTTGAGAGAGCGACTGGGTACATGGTAGAGAGAGAGAGAGAGAGAGAGAGAGAGAGAGAGAGAGTCATAAAAAACAGAGAGAGAGAGAGAGAACACTGAGCAGGACCTGTAGAGCAATATCGGGGGGGGGCAGCGTTGAGAGCAGAGGCTAGAACCCGAAGGAGGGAGATGAAAGCGTTCGGCCGAGCTGAAGAATGTCACCAGCACCACCACCATCGTCATCACCACTACCAACATTAATACCTTTACCACCACCACCACTACCACTTCTAATACCTCTACCACCACTACGAGACAACAGACAAATGTAGACGGATCAACTACCACCACCACCACCACTACCTCCTGGCGATTACTGTGAAAAAAAAACGAGCCGAGAGAGAGAGAGAGAGAGAGAGAGAGAGAGAGAGAGAGAGAGAGAGAGAGAGAGTCAATCAGTATGACCACTAAGTCTACTTCATTCTCAACTAAATGGAGGGGTGGGTGATCCGGGGACCTTACTCACAAGAAACTATTAAACTAACACAAATCAGATGTGCGTGTGTGTGTGTGTGTGTGTGTGTGTGTGTGTAGAGTCATTGTAAACAGAGGTACTCAAATGGTTAATGCATAAGACTCAACAGGTTAACTCATAGTAATCAGTGGGTTAAATCATTATACTCAGGTGGGGATAAATCATCATTTTTAGGGTGGTCACTCTCCAGTTAGGTCACTCTCCAGTTAGGTCACTCTCCAGTTAGGTCACTTTCCAGTTAGGTCACTCTCCAGTTAGGTCACTCTCCAGTTAGGTCACTCTCTAGTTAGGTCACTCTCCAGTTAGGTCACTCTCCAGTTAGGTCACTCTCTAGTTAGGTCACTCTCTAGTTAGGTCACTCTCCAGTTAGGTCACTCTCTAGTTAGGTCACTCTCCAGTTAGGTCACTCTCCAGTTAGGTCACTCTCCAGCTAGGTCACTCTCCAGTTAGGTCACTCTCCAGTTAGGTCACTCTCCAGTTAGGTCACTCTCTAGTTAGGTCACTCTCCAGTTAGGTCACTCCAGTTAGGTCACTCTCCAGTTAGGTCACTCTCTAGTTAGGTCACTCTCCAGTTAGGTCACTCTCCAGTTAGGTCACTCTCCAGTCAGGTCACCCTCCAGTCAGGTCACCCTTCAGTCAGGTCACCCTCCAGTCAGGTCACCCTCCGGTCATTTTAACCTCCAGTAGGGTCAGAAAAAAACTAAACACGAGCAGACACGGGACCGGAGGCGACGGGAAACTGAACTCAACAAGACCACAAATTAGGCTCGGCAATTTTAGTACCAGACAGACAGACAGACAGACAGATAGACAGACAGACAGACAGACAGACAGACAGACAGATAAATAGATAGTCTTAGCAACAACTACTACTAATAAAAATATGTACAAAACCAACACACACAGACGGAACTTTGACGAAAAAAAAAAAAATGAATAAAATGTCGCCAAAATTTTTTAAGTTGAATCAGTAGATTAGAGAGGGAGATGAGGGAAGGTGTGTGTGTGTGTGTGTGTGTGTGTGTGTGTAGAGGGTTGTATCACAGTAGGTGGCGTCCATTAGAGAGATTGGAGGGGCCCCTTTTGTGTCTGCCACTTTGTTAACACTGTGGGTCGCTATCGTTCTTCTTCTTCTTCTTCTTCTTCTTCTTCTTCTTCTTCTTCTCCTCCTTCTTCTTCTTCTTCTTCCTGTCTGTCTGTCTGTCTGTCTGTTTCTCCGTCTAGCTGTCTCTCCTTCTGTCTGTCTCTCCTTCTGTCCATGCATCTATCTCTCTTTCTCATTATCTCTCCTTTAACTCTCTTTGTTCTCTCTAATCTCTTATTTCATTTTCTCTCCCCTATATTTATCCTACTCTTTCTCTCTCCCTTTGTTTCGTCTCTTCATCATCATCATCATCTCCCTGTTCCCTTTATCTCCCTCCCTCTCTCCCACCCTTTCTCTCCTCTTCTCTTTTAATCTTTTCATCTCTTCTCCTTCTCCTCCTTTCTTCTCGTCTTATCTCTTCTCTCGTGTTCTCTCTCTCTTTATCGTCTTCTCTCAACAGCCTATCTCTTCCTCCTCTTCTTCCTCATTATCACTCTGTTTTCTTTTCATCACTTCTGTTTTATCTTATCGTCTATCTTCTCTCCCAGTTTTATCCTTATCTCTATTCTCTCCTTCTTCTTCTTCTCCTTCTTCTCCTTCATACTCTTTTCTCCCCCCCCCCTCACTTTCTTTCTCTCAATTATATACACATTCCCCTCTTGTTTTCTTCTTTCTCTCCCTTCCCCTCTCTCACCTCCTCTCTCTCCTTATCTTCCCCATCTCCCCTCAATCGCATTTGGTTTTCTATTTCCTCCTTAACCTTTCTCATCTCCTCTCTCTCTCTCTCTCTCTCTCTCTCTCTCTCTCTCTCTCTCTCTCTCTCTGTTGTCTTCTGTTTCATTCTCATCCACTTCCTTCTCCCCTCCTCCCTCCCCCCTCCCTCCTTCTCCCTCCCTCCCCCTCCCCTCCTTCTCCCTCCCTCCCCTCCTTCTCCCTCCCTCCTTCTCCCTCCCTCCCCTCCTTCTCCCTCCCTCCCCTCCTTCTCCCTCCCTCTCCTCCTTCTCCCTCCCTCCCCTCCTTCTCCCTCCCTCCCCTCCTTCTCCCTCCCTCTCCTCCTTCTCCCTCCCCTCCTTCTCCCTCCCTCCCCTCCTTCTCCCTCCCTCTCCTCCTTCTCCCTCCCCTCCTTCTCCCTCCCTCCCCTCCTTCTCCCTCCCTCTCCTCTTTCTCCTTCCCTCCGTAAATAATTTCTTCCTGTGTTCCTCGTTTCAATTTCAGGTCCATCTAGGGATACGACCCCGGGGCTTGGCACGTTTCCGTCACTCCCTGTCTTGTGTTTTATTGAGAGGTTGTGGTGTAGGGGTGGGTGTAGGTGTGGCGGGTGGGTGGGTGGGTGTAGGAGTGGGTGGGTGTTGCGGCAGGGGTAGTGCAGGGGTGGGTGGGTGGGTGTAGGAGTGGGTGGGTGTTGCGGTAGGGGTAGTGCAGGGGTGGGTGTAGGAGTGGGTGGGTGATGTCTAGTTATCTTATAGTGGTGGGGGTGAACATTAAGACCTCCCCTACCCTCCCCTGCCCCCCCCCCCTACCCTCCCCTGCCCCCCTACCCTCCCCTCCCTATAACATCGGTTCCTTGATTGTATTGGTTACCTGTCAGTCTGCTCACCTGTCTGAAGCTCTGTCTACCTGCATGTGTGAATTTCTCGTTTAGTTTGCAGTTATCAATGTTGTCTTTAGCCTCCAAGGTCGATAAAAGTGAGAAAAATAAGAGAATGAAAAGGTAAGGAATAATGAGAGAGAGAGAGAGAGAGAGAGAGAGAGGTACCACCGCTGGCAGGAAGCTCCTCGAGGTATCTAGGGGTTTCAAAGTCATGTCAGCCTTGAAAATCCTGAGGTACCAAAAAAAAAAAAAAACTCAGACCTTTCCCAGTTTTGTGGTGTATCACAGGAAGAAAATCTTAGTTTTTGTCCAGAGTTTTGAGGATTTTTTCTATTATAAAAAAAAAAGTAGAGAATCTTTTAAAACACAGAGAGTAAATGTTGGCACGAAAGATGGGATTTTTAACGGTTTAATATCAAGTTGTGTGATCTAGCAGTGAAGATTCCTAAATGGAATTATCTTCATATTAATTGGATGGCTTTGATTTAAATTGCTTGTGGGGAAACTTAATGACGGGACACTTTGTTTAAACAGGCAGGAGGAGGGAAGGGGGTAATATAAGTGGTCAGGGATGAGAAGTGGGAGGGGGTAGGGCACAGGGAGGCACTCTGGGTGGTGGGAGCCGGTAGGAGGGGTCTGGCACTCTTAGGGGGTGGGTGGTGGTGGTGGTGGTGGGGGGATGGTTGGGGGTTAGATGAGTTCCAGGGGATGAAAAATCGGCTTCAGTCAGCACTCAGGCGTTTCTCTGTCATGTTAGAATTATTTTTACTCTATTTTCCTCTTAGACTCTTTTGACTAAATGATTTATATGTACATTAATCTTTTTTTTTTCTATTCGTGGTGGCGGTGCGAGATCAAGGCGAGTGGTGTAGCCTATTGTTTTAGTAAAGGAACTCTTACCCGTTGTTGTGTTTTTTTCCTTCTATTGTGAATTTCCCGTTTTCTGTAATAACACCGCGCCATGTTTACGAGTCTTGTTTACCGAGTCACACAGCGAGATTACATGGCAGTTTAACCCTTTGTTGTTGTGTTAGTTCCACGGTGCTTGGTGGGGCGTGTCCTAACTGTGTGTTGACCTATAATTAAGCTCGTCCTATCTGGCTTACCTTAGAATTTACGAGTCAACCCCAGGGAATCTACCTTAAGGGTCTGGTATCACGTATCAAGGACTAGCTGACAGTGATGTGTGTGTGTGCGTGCGCGAAATAGTTAGTGATGTGATGGTGGTGATGGTGTTGTAGTGGTGTGGTGTGGTTATATTACCGGTACTCTACATTGGCTCTCTGTCACATTATTTTCTCAGAGACAATACGAAGCGGTGACCATTGGACAGTCAACTTAGAGCGAGAAAAATGATTTATCTAATTTATTTGACTGATATTGTTGTCTTATCAATAAAGTTTATTATTTTTTATTTATGATCTTTGTCCATTGTTTTATTTATATTAAAAGAAAATATCTCGGTCTACATGATATTGTTTTTTTTTGCTGTCTTCGTATTATTTTGATATAAAGAAACAGGAGTCGGTATTGAAAGTGTAACCGACCTACTACAATACGACGGCATCGGGTAAAGGGTGTTTATCGGAGAAGAATTTGTTTTTGAAGTTGGATCGATTGGATATCCACTTTTACAACAAAAAATTCCCCGCGACCGTTTCAAGTTTCCCACGCTTGTATAGATTTTCCCACGAACGTATATCAAGTTTCCCACGACGTTTTCAATTTTCCCACGAACATAAAAATTTTCCCATGCTCGTTTCAATTTTCCCACGGTTCCTTAGAATTTCCCACGCTACGCTTTTGAATGGTATATATATATATATATATACGTATAAGCGGTGGTGTTGGTAGTAGTGATGGTGGATAGTAGTAGCGGTGATGGTGGATAGTAGAGTGGTGGTGGTGGATAGTAGAGCGGTGGTGGTGGTAGTAGAGGTAGGTTAGGTTAGGTTAGTTTAGGTAGGAAACGCTCTCATTATAACACAGTTCTCGCTCCAACTTTACCGGAAAAAAATACTGAACGATAATTAGTCAAAATAGGTCTTAAACTTTTTCTTGGTGTTAGTTTAATGGCTCTGATGAAGCGGGCGTCGGGGTGAAGTGTACAGTGCTTCTTCCCCTGATGGTGAAGTGTATAGTGCTTCTTCCTCTGATGGTGAAGTGCATAGTGCTTCTTCCTCTGATGGTGAAGTGTATAGTGCTTCTTCCTCTGATGGTGAAGTGTATAGTGCTTCTTCCTCTGATGGTCATTAACCCTTTTGGACAGAAGCAGGGGGGGGGGGGGGGTACAACGTACACCTGTCAACATCAGGATCTTGAGTGTAGTGACCTGACGACACACGAAGATAACCCCCTCCTCCCTCCCCCTCTTTCCTCTCCTCCCTCCCCTCTCTCCTCCCTCCCCCATCTCCTCCTCTTCCTCTCCTCCCTCCCCCTCTCCTCCCTCCTCCCTCTCCTCCCTTCCCCTCTCCTCCCTCCCCCTCTCCTCCTCCCCCCTCTCCTCCCTCCCCCCTCTCCCCCTCTCCTCACCCCCCACCCCCCACGGTTTTAAACACTTGGAATTCCCCCGCTATACTAGACATGTGTAGCGGCGTAAAGATTCAAGGTGAACTAATTTTAATAACGTAAATATGAGGTTAGGAATTGAATATGGCGCAGCTTAGTCCTGTTTTGTCTGGTCTTGTAATAATAATAATAATAATAATAATAATAATAATAATAAAATAATAATAGTAAACAATTAACGGCTTATTGAAAAAGTTCTGCAGCTCGAAGGATTGAAAATATACAATAGACAAAAATGATTTATTACATACAAAGACATAGGGTGGGTGGGTCGTTTAACAAAAGCTTTCATTACTAAAAGGAGAAGAAACATAAATTGAGCATAACAATTATTATAGTTTACAGTTGATGGCCCGGACTGGTCTCTTGCCATACTGTGTGAGGTCTGTCTGTCTGTCTGTCTGTCTGTTAACCTCTCACATATCCCTCCTCTGTCTGTGGTGGTCCCTGTTATGTTTTGTGGTCACTCCTGTCTGTCTGTCTGTCTGTCTCTCTCTTGAAGTGAAATACACTCATCTCTCTCATGTCTTGAAGCGAAACACACACCTTGAAATACCTGCCGAAGGCGTGTCACAATAACAGCATTAATAATAACAAACCTGACCTGACCTGACCTGACCTGACCTAACCTAACTTAACTTAACCTAACCTAACCATAACCTAAATTGGGTGAGCACATATTATTCTCCTCATTTATGTGAAGTGATTAAAACCTCATTACTCGGGGTTCATGCATATTCAGCTGCAACCCCCCCCCCCCACCCTCCTCCCTCACCCCCTCCCACACCCCGTCCCTCACCCCCTCCCTCACCCTTTCCTCACCTCCCCTTCCCCTCACCTCCCCTTCCCCTCACCCCGCAGTCCTATCCACCTACCCCACCCTCACTCATCAAAGGGCGGCTAGGCAAGGCTATTAATGCGATGAAGACGGTGGAACGAGGGCGGATGGCGGGTCTTGAATGGTGAAACGGAAGAAAAAAAGTGAAGTGGAGGTAGGTGGAGTTTTAGGTCAGTGAAGTGGAGGTAGGTGGAGTTTTAGGTCAGTGAAGTGGAGGTGGGTGGAGTTTTTAGGTCAGTGAAGTGGAGGTAGGTGGAGTTTTAGGTCAGTGAAGTGGAGGTAGGTGGAGTTTTTAGGTCAGTGAAGTGGAGGTAGGTGGAGTTTTTTAGGTCAGTGAAGTGGAGGTGGGTGGAGTTTTAGGTCAGTGAAGTGGAGGTGGGTGGAGTTTTAGGTCAGTGGAGGTGGGTGGAGTTTTAGGTCAGTGGAGGTGGGTGGAGTTTTAGGTCAGTGAAGTGGAGGTAGGTGGAGTTTTTTAGGTCAGTGAAGTGGAGGTGGGTGGAGTTTTAGGTCAGTTAAGTGGAGGTGGGTGGAGTTTTAGGTCAGTGAAGTGGAGGTAGGTGGAGTTTTTAGGTCAGTGAAGTGGAGGTAGGTGGAGTTTTTAGGTCAGTGAAGTGGAGGTGGGTGGAGTTTTAGGTCAGTTAAGTGGAGGTGGTATGCATGTACAGAAGGTGAATGAAAAGGAATTTAAATATTTAAAAGGGCGATGGATATTATTAATTAATAGGTAAGGTCAGGTCAGGTCAGGTCAGGTTTGGTTAGGTTTGATTTGGCTTGGGCTGATTAGGTTAGGTTAGGTTTGATTTGATTTGGCTTAGCCTGGCCTTGTTAGGGTAGGTCAGGTCAGGTCAGGTTTAGTGTACAGTATTTACCCTTCGTTTGTGTTCACGTTTCGTCGTGTTTTTGTTGTATATGTGGGCAAGAAATGGTGTCGTAGGAGCTAGTTACACCTTTCTCGACACTCGGTAGGAGAGAGGAAGGGAAGAGAGAAGGAGGACAGTTAAAGGGAAAGGGAGGAAAGTAGAGGGGAAAGGAAAGGGAGGAAAGTAAAGGGAGAGGGAAGGATTAGTTCAGCTATAAGGAGTAAAAGATTTATTTATATTTTTATTGTTGGGTAAAGTGTGTGTGTGTGTGTGTGTGTGTGTGTGTGTGTGTGTGTGTGTGTGTGTGTTTTTAAAAAGGGTTAAACATCAATACAAACAAGGGGTCTGGAAGGTGGTGGGGGGGGCAGGAGAGGACCAAATATTTTAACTAACAATACACAGAAACACAAGGAAGGGCAAAAAAAGTAAATAGAACACCATAAAATATTGAAGCACTGGGTATAGCGTCAGGGGGGGAGGGGGAGTGGGGGTAGGGGGAGTGTGTGGGGGGGAGGGGGGGAAGTGTGTGGAATGTCGTGTTTTCATTTGTTAAAATATTGTATCATGTTTGGTAAATCCTTGTTAAAGAGAAAGAATAAAATAGAGAGAGAGAGAGAGAGAGAGAGAGAGAGAGAGAGAGAGAGAGAGAGAGAGAGAGAGAGAGACCTTTTCGTTCACAACAAAATATTACTTTACATTTAAAGAATAGGAATAAGAAAAACAAAGAAGAATAAAGAAGAAGAAGAAGAAGAAGAAGAAGAAAGAACGAGAGGAAAATAGAAAAATGACGATTGAAATAAAAATAACAAAAACAACGAGAAATAAATAAGAATGAAGGAAAAGACAAAAGGAAGAAGGAAAAAGACGATAAAGAAGAAGAAGCAGAAGATATGAACAGCCTGACCTCCATGTGAACAATTAAGAGAGAACGTGACTTGGGTATTATAGTGGGAGGAGGAGGAGGAGATGAAGAAGATGAAGGAGAAGAAGTAGGAAAGAAGAGAAGAACAAGAAGAAAGAGAAGAAAGAGAAAAAGAAGAAGAAGAAGTAGAAAAGAAGAGAAGAAGAAGAAGAAGAAGAGAAGAAAAAAGAAGAAGACAAGAAGAAAAAGAAGAGAAAGAAGAGAAGAAGAAGAAGAAGAGAAGAAAAAAAAAAGAATACAAGAAGAAAAAGAAGAGAAGAAGAGAAAGAAGAGAAGAAGAAGAAGAAGAAGAAGAAGAAGAAGCGAAGAAGAAGTAGGAAGGAAAAGACAAAAAATAAAGGTATGAATAAGAAAATAATATAAGTTAAAGAAAAACAAGAAGAAAGTAAGAAGAACAAAACCAACAACAAGACATTGACAAATAAATAAACCTCTACTCCCTAGCCCTCCCCCAGCACCCCTCCCCAGCACCCCTCCCCCCAGCACCCCTCCAGCACCTCCCCCAGCACCCTCCCATCACCCCAGCACCCACCAGCACCCCTCCAGCACCCCTCCAGCACCTCCCCCAGCACCCTCCCATCACCCCAGCACCCCCCCCCAGCACCCCTCCAGCACCCCTCCAGCACCCCCAGCACCCCTCCAGCACCCCTCCCCCCAGCACCCCTCCCCCCAGCACCCCTCCAGCACCCCTCCAGCATCTCCCCCAGCACCCCCAATCACCCCCCCCCCCAGCCCCCTAGCAGCCCCAGCTCCCATGTATACAATAAGGGGGCCCTGACCTTTGTTGTGTTGAAGGGGGGGGGGGGCCCTCGTACCCCTGAAATTAACCTAAGCTGGGTCGGGGGATTTAATTAAACCTAGAGTTTTATATATCACTAGTGAGGCAGGTTACGGGGTGGCCTGTAGTGCTGACCTGCTTCAAGTGCTGACCTGCTTCAAGTGCTGACCTGCTTCTAGTGCTGACCTAATGCTGATCCACCTTTAGCACTAACCCACCTCTGACCCACTTCTAGTACTAACCCACCTCTGACCTACCTCTAGTACTAACCCATCTCTAGTAATTTCGTTGAGCTAACCCACCTGTAGTACTAATCCATCTCTAACCCACCTCTAACCCACCTCTAGTCATTTCGTTAAGCTAACCCACCACCTCTCGACCGTTACCGCCGCCGCCTCGGTTACTATATCGGGAAGTGTTTATGCAAATAGAAGGTTGTCTACTGTAGTGGTCGGGGATAACACTAACCGTGGCTTAGACAGACCGACACACACACACACGACCATTCTCACGTTAAAGGTGTTCCACTGATTACTGCCAAGAGCTGGTTACTTATACCTTGGTGGAGCTCGTGTGTGTGTGTGTGGTGTGTGTGTACGGTATATGTTGTTTGGGTATAGTGGTGATAGTGATGATGATGATGATGTCTGAGCGTTGATGTGGTGTAGAGAGAGAGAGAGAGAGAGAGAGAGAGAGAGAGAGAGAGAGAGAGAGAGAGGTACTTATAAACATGTGGTCATTTCCGCTGCAGTAATAACCAGCTTTTAGTGCCATAACTACGACTCCTTCAGGCAGGTCTCCAGGTAACCAGCCAGACTAGAACAGCTTATACCTCCGTCAGTCAGTCTGTTTAATCAAGTCTCCATTTCGTTTCTCTTCTTTACCGTTTTATATCCTTAAGTCTTCATTTATTCTATTTTTATCTCTATTTCTCTTGTTTCCAGTTTATTTGTTGGAGGGTGGGGGTGGGGGGTTATCTCTCAGCCATGTCAATATTGTTTTTTTTACTCACTTGGTATCTGTATTCGTCTGCTTGATTTAAACTGTTTCAATATCAGTATCAACTTGCTTCTCTTCCTCATCCACAGACTCCCATAGTCCACACGGGAATGACAATGATCAAGTTACGTCGATGTTATTTGAATAGAATAGATCTCTCACCTCTATAGTGCACCTGTATCATACCTGGTGACCTCTATAGTGCACCTGTATCATACCTGGTGACCTCTATAGTGCACCTGTGTTATCATACCTGGTGACCTCTATAGTGCACCTGTATCATACCTGGTGACCTCTATAGTGCACCTGTATCATACCTGGTGACCTCTATAGTGCACCTGTACATACCTGGTGACCTCTATAGTGCACCTGTATCATACCTGGTGACCTCTATAGTGCACCTGTATCATACCTGGTGACCTCTATAGTGCACCTTTATCATACCTGGTGACCTCTATAGTGCACCTGTATCATACCTGGTGACCTCTATAGTGCACCTGTATCATACCTGGTGACCTCTATAGTGCACCTGTATCATACCTGGTGACCTCTATAGTGCACCTGTATCATACCTGGTCTCCTACAGTATATAGTGCACCTGTATCATACCTGGTGACCTCTATAGTGCACCTGTGTTATCATACCTGGTCACCTCTATAGTGCACCTGTATCATACCTGGTGACCTCTATAGTGCACCTTTATCATACCTGGTGACCTCTATAGTGCACCTGTGTTATCATACCTGGTGACCTCTATAGTGCACCTTTATCATACCTGGTGACCTCTATAGTGCACCTGTATCATACCTGGTGACCTCTATAGTGCACCTGTATCATACCTGGTGTTATCTTCCATGCAGCAATGATATTCAATGTGAGCGTCCAGAGAATTAAAAGCTCGATACTGTATTGGTTATGTACAGCTAAGGTGCTCTTCCGCCTCCATCCCTCCCAGCTATACCTCCTCCTCCCTTCCAGCTATACCTCCTCCCTCCCAGCTATACCTCCTCCTCCCTCCCAGCTATACCTCCTCCTCCCTCCCAGCTATACCTCCTTCTCCCTCCCAGCTATACCTCCTCCTCCCTCCCAGCTATACCTCCTCCTCCCTCCCAGCTATACCTCCTCCCTCCCAGCTATACCTCCTCCTCCCTTCCAGCTATACCTCCTCCCTCCCAGCTATACCTCCTCCTCCCTCCCAGCTATACCTCCTCCTCCCTCCCAGCTATACCTATTCCTCCCTCCCAGCTATACCACCTCCTCCCTCCCAGCTATACCTCCTCCTCCCTCCCAGCTATACCTCCTCCTCCCTCCCAGCTATACCTCCTCCTTTCTCCCAGCTATGCTTCCTTCTCCCTCTCTTCTCCTCCTTAGTTTTCCTTCCTGTTCCCTTTACCTTGACTCGAGCTGTGTGATACTATTTTAGCCATCAGCCCCCATAGGCCTTGCTTGATTGACTCACCACCATCACCCACCACAACTACTAACACTACTACCAACTCTACCACCACCATTACCACCCACACCACCATTACCACCCACACCACCATCACCACCACCACCACCACCACCACACCATTACCACCCACACCACCACATACACCCAGCACTGTAAACCAACATACCATAGAGATAGTATAGTATATGTTGTGATAGTGTAGGAGGAAGGAACACAATACATAACTTGTTCTACTTTTCGTATAATATGTCGCCAATTATGTTTCCTCTCCTTTTCCTTTTCCTTTCCTTTCCTCTCCTTTCCCTTTCCTTTTCCTTTCATCTCCTCTCCTCTCCTCTCCTCTCCTCTCCTCTCCTCTCTCGGAGTTTAATGTTTCCGGTAATATCAGTGGACTCAGTAGTTAGTATTCATTTGTTTATAAAGAACAGATGTGCTTTTGTTTTAATAAGGGAGTTTTTTTTTTCGGTTTTCATTTCATTTATAGATTTATTCAGTAGTTATTCTGTCCGCCAGGGGATTGTGATTTTATGTTAGAGATTCTGTGGGTGAACAAAGGGGGATGGGGGAGTGGGGGGGGTGAACAAGGGGATGGGGGGAGTGTGGGTGAACAAAGGGGGATGGGGGAGTGGGGGTGAACGAAGGGATGGGGGAGTGGGGGTGAACAAGGGGGATCTGGGAGTGTGGGTGAACAAGGGGATGGGGGGAGTGTGGGTGAACAAGGGGATGGGGGGAGTGTGGGTGAACAAGGGGATGGGGGGAGTGTGGGTGAACAAGGGGATGGGAGGAGTGTGGGTGAACAAGGGGATGGGGGGAGTGTGGGTGAACAAGGGGGATCTGGGAGTGTGGGTGAACAAGGGGATGAGGGGACTGTGGGTGAATATATTGATAAACTTTGATTTAAAATTACATCTGGGTCTGCATATCCCGACAGGTGTGTGTTAGATATTGTGGCTCAACAGGTGTGTTACAGCACTCGGCAGGTGTGTCGATGGCACTCTGACAGAACAGGTTTGGTATGGGGGGGCGCTGTGGTTCAGCAGGTGTGTGAGCACGCTGTGGCTCAACAGGTGTGTGGATGTGCTGTAGCTCAACAGGTCTGTGGACGGGGTGTGGCTCAAGAGGTGTGTAGACGGGGTGTGGCTCAACAGGTGTGTGGATGGAGTGTGGTTCAATAGGTGTGGATGAACTTTTGCTCAACAGGTGTGGGCGGGGTGTGGATCAACAGGTGTGTGTATGGAGTGTAGTTCAATAGGTGTGGATGAACTTTTGCTCAACAGGTGTGGGCGGGGTGTGGATCAACAGGTGTGTGGATAGGCTGTGGCTGAAGAGGTGTGGACTGGGTGTGGCTCAACAGGTGGGTGGGTGGGCGGGCGGGCGGGCGGGTTGTGGTTGTGGCAATATAGTAATGGTGATGTGGATGGTGATGTTGGTAATGGTGATGATGGAAGTGGTGTTAGAAGTGTAATGAATGATGGTGGGGATGATTGTGATTGTTATAGTGGTGGAGGTGGTGGCAAAGATGATGGTGGTGGTGGTAATGGTGTTGATGGTTGGTGATGGTGTTGGTGGTGATGGTGTTAGTGGTAATGGTGGTGGTGGTGATGGTGATGATGGTGGTGGTGAAGGTGGTAATGGTGGTGGTGTTGGTGGTAATGGTGATGGTGGTAATGGTGGTGTTGGAGGTAATGGTGGTGGTGGTGATGATGGTGTTCGTGGTAGGGATAGCTTCCTCTCCTGCCGTGTGAAGTGATTAGAACATCGCACGTGTCTTGTCATGGTGGCACGGGGTGGAGAGGGGTGGCACGGGGCGGAGAGGGGCGGCACGGGGCAGGGCAAGGGGCGGGATGGAGGGAGTGTCAGGTGTCACTCGTTCTGCCAACACCATCACAAAAAACTCTCCCGCTCACCCTTCTCGCCTTAACACAAACACCTCCCTCCCTCCTGTACTGTATTGTTTCCTGTTACATTGATACACAGATGTTACAACGCGTGGTTAAGCGGCCCCTGCCACACATACACAAACGTTAAGGAAAATATATTGTAGAGTTCACATGACTTACTGTTAGGTGTGTGTGTGTGTGTGTGTGTGTGTGTGTAGAAGGGAATAAATACTCATTGGCACTATCCAATTTCTGGCACCTGCTTGTCTATGGGCACTTGTCTCGGCACTACACGTGACTACACTGTCAACCAGAATAAACAAGGCGTAGTTAGTGTCGAACGTACTGAGGTTCTGACCTGCCTCGCTACACATGACCTGGTCTCTCGCTACAGGTGGTGTCGTCAGGAGCATCGCGTGTTAGTGTGATTGTTTATGAAAGGAAATTATGATTATAGATGATCCTCTTTAAGTGAAACGGCAAGAACACAACCTCAGTGGGAGAGCGTTGGTGAGAGGTGCCAAATCCTCACCTGTACACCCAGCTGGGGCGTCTCTCAGCGCATTGCAGTACTAAGAATCGACCGCTTTCTTCAAAGACTTACTTTTTACGCCTTAACTTTTATGTGGTGGGGGGGAGGGGTGAGGTGACGTTCTGAGAGGACGCCGGTGTTGGCGCTTGGGTCGTGGGTGAATCAGTCGGGTGGCGGAGGTGTTGAAGGTGGGAGCGTTGATTACTTTAAGAGAGAGAATCAAGTGTTGCTATTCAGGCGTGACGGTGTGGGTGGGCTCGTCTGGGGCACAGTAATGAGGGAGTTAGAGTAAGGTGAGTATTGGTGGCAGTCTCATCACCCCCACATTTAGCTCCTCTGTTCACAATACTGTACAGAAGCGCTTATGGTATAACCCGGGTGTTGTCGTTGGTATGAACAGTAATAAATATTTTATAATACAACTCCACGCGAGGTTTTGTTGCCTTCTGAGAGGCTGTCAACCCTCTAGGGAGAAAGCGTCGCAATTATCAGTCTCAGGTGTCGGAGGGGCGTCACTCTTTACTCAGGTGGAAAAAAGATCAATTCACTCCCGGATTCAAACATTGGCTGCCTTTATGCCTACGTAAGAGATCGTGGTGGTAATGGCAGGCACTTAAACTTATTCGATAAAAGCTCTATTGATGCAATTTGCTCTGAGTAGGGCGGGAGGCTTCAAAGGAAGACGGTGGCGACTAGTTAGGGAGCCCAGTCGACCAGCTGTGTACGTGTGTCACAGAAGAATAGCGGCTGTAGTTTTCTTTATACACAATGTCTGTTTTAGGGATGTTAATTATAAACTAAGGGAACACTTATAAAAGACTAATCGCGTTTAGCTCATCTCATTAACTATTGTTGTCTTCATGTGGGAGACTTGGCGGAGGAGCGATAAAACACAGTAAAATGCTCGTAGATACACACAAGTAGCGCTCCCTAAAACTCACCCGGGACTAAGTGGCAGAAAACTTGAAAATAAATCGTTTTTCCTCCTCTTTCCCATCTCAACCGCACAACTGTCTAATGGGCTGAAACTTCCGGGGTTCTAATCTTATTAATAGTGGGAAAAATCTTGACTTCCTCAGCAGCAGCAGCAGCCCAAAGTAACATATTTAGAATTGGTTTGAAAGCCACCAAAGTTTTTTTTTTCTTTAACAGGATGTCTCGAGTCATTTGAGACGCAGGGAGGTAGTGGGAAATTCCCGTCTCAGTCACGTGTAGCCTGTGTTGTGGGGTGAAGACACAGGGAATGTGTCGGTAGATAATGTGGGGAAATTTTTGTTCTATATTAGACTTTCTGTGAGTTGGGACAGCCTGTATATATGAAGGAGAGAGAGAGAGAGAGAGAGAGAGAGAGAGAGACCATAATTCATAGAGTTATTTAAGAATTGAAAAAAATGCGAGAGTACAAATATATTTTGAGTACAAGAACCTCTCCCTGCTCGATGTATTCTCCAAGCTGAATGAAATTGTCTCGCGGAAGCCAGAATAAAATACTAACAGGTTGAGAGTGAGCACTGGACGGGTTAATATTGTTAGTGCGTGAGGTAGAGCGTCTCCTTGACACACAGTATTGAGAGCAAGCGATAATACCCATATTGACACACTCCTCCGCCTGCACACCCCCGTACTTCACCTGGTCTTCGAGACCTCCCCTCGCACCTCGTACATTAGTCATGGTATTACTCCCTCACCTGTGTGTACCTGTAAAACACTTAAGGTAACGTGGTGTAAGTCTCCGAAACTCATACTCAGGTCACAGCAAAGTAGGACATCCTTATTGGCTAGCTGTGTATGTGTGTGTACAGGTACACAGGTATACATAACTTCAGGTTAAAGTGTCTCTCCTTCGCTTAACGGTGTTGGGTCTCTGGTGTTGGGTAAACAATGGACAGGCACAGGTGAGGGTGGGGGGCCACTGGTAAAGCTGTGGTCACACTAGAGTTTCTACCCAGAATAAATCCACTGTAGCGTTGATTTTTCATCGTTCTCCTCAAATGGTCTGTACAGCGAGTACTTGTTTGTTGTCGAAAGTGGGACGATACATAGCGTCTGCAAATCCACGGTGTGGTGGGTTGACGTTTGCTATAGTCTATTGTATTAACAAAATTTACACCGTTCTTATTTTTTCTTATTATTGTTAAAATCTACCAAAATTATAAAAAGTCTATTTCAATAACAAAACACGAGCAAAAATGCCATAGTAAATAAAAAGAATAATAAGAAAACATCACAACGAGAAATCATTTGACTCTTAAAGTACTTGTGTTACTTTTGTAAACAAACATCGCTTGGACGCTCCAATCGTTTCTTGCTTGGTCTTCTTTAACAGGACCACACATCTCACTAAAGCAGTTAATGCTGCCATAGACACATACAATGAAGCCATCCTGCTTTCCAACTTAGCTCAAACTACCCGCGCGAGTTGGACGCCTGGCCAATGGTTCCTCTCGCCGGTGTGCTGAGCGTACCGTTGACTTATTGCCTGTTGATGAAATGCTATCGTGGATTTATTGCACGAAAAACTCTTAGTGTGACCGTAGCTTAAGTGAGGGAGTATGGCTGGTCCTTGCCTGCTCCAGTTGTTGAAACCTTTGGCCTTTTTGGAGAGAGAGAGAGAGAGAGAGAGAGGAAAACCTAGCCAAGTCTTAATTTAGGTGTTATGGGGTGCTCCGTCATCCTCCAGCTCACTGCACAGCTAAACACGATTAATCAACACAGCCGAGTTAACAAGGGTCTGTCCTCATTGTGTACACGTGACTCAGATTTTGCCAGTTGTTGCTGTTATCAAAATCTGAGTTGAATATTGTGTAGATATTCTGTAGACTGCATAAATACAAAATTACTGATTACTTGTTTATGTACTCACACACATACACACAATTAACAGGTAGTTTGAATATATTAACTCACCTGGTAAATCTTATGATGTGATAATATGTATTTAGGATATTGTTTAAAATTCCACAGTAAGCTTTAAATATATAATTAAAGGTGACGGTTCTACACTTTGCAATAATTGGGGCTATATTTCCACTCTAGGATTATATATAAATAGTATTAATATAATCGCTTACATGTCATCCTCTATAATTTTTGACGTCTTTACCCTCGTACGTGTTTGTCTGTCCGTTCACCCATTTGTCTGTCTCTGTCCGTAGCGTTCTCTTGTTCATCCATACTGTCCGTACTTTCATTTGTCTGTCTACATCTGTCTGTACTTTCTCCCGTCCATCTATACTGTCCGTACTTTCTCCCCGTCTCTCCGTAATGTCCGTACTTTCTCCAGTCCGTCCATACTGTCCGTACTTTCACCCCGTCTATCCAAAATGTCCGTACTTTCTCCCACCCGTCCATATCTGTCCGTAACTCTTAAATCCATCAGTATATATGTACACATCATTAATGGATCGGGGGGAGGGGAGGGGAGGGAGGAGGGGAGGGGGTGATAGGGGGTTGGGGGAAGAGACAATAGATGCTGTAGGTATATATTAGGGAAGGGAGGTCTTTCTGGATTAACACATACGGAAACACATACAACACACACATATATACGCAACATACACAACGTACACACATGCAACACACACACATACTGTACAAACATACACAACATACAGACATACATAATAATGGTTGCTCCTCTTGTAACGAGGATGGCCGGCCCAAGGACCACCTGGGCGTGAACTTGTTTAAAGTGTAAAAGCTGTCGCCAACACAACAACGACACCCTGAGTTAACGAGCTACATGACCCAGTGTCAAGAAATAGTCCGAAAAAACCGGACAACTTGCCAACTGCACTGGCTAACCATTAACCTGGAACATGATCCGCAAATCGATTAACATCCGGGTTCCCAATTACTGCTGGGTAGACAGAGGCAAATGGCGTAAAGAAACTTGCCCATAGTTTCACCCTGCCCGGAGATAGAACACGGGCTTTGATATTTAAAATAATATATAAATGAAAGAGAGAGGAAGTGAGTGATGTAGATAGATAGAGTTTGACGAGGGTATCACAGGTGCCTGGTGGAGGTAGCGTCACGGTAACCAAGACAACAGGTAAAGAGAAGCTGATGCCGTGATCCTACACCAGAGGGCCGAGGGGAGGTGAGGAGGAGTCGGGGTACTGCTGGGGGTGTATACTGCTGGGGGTGTATACTGCTGGGGGTGTATACTGCCGGGGGTGTATACTGCCGGGGGTGTATACTGCCGGGGGTGTATACTGCCGGGGGTGTATACTGCTGGGGGTGTATACTGCTGGGGGTGTATACTGCTGCGGGTGTATACTGCCGGGGGTGTATACTGCCGGGGGTGTATACTGCCGGGGGTGTATACTGCCGGGGGTGTATACTGCCGGGGGTGTATACTGCTGGGGGTGTATACTGCTGGGGGTGTATACTGCTGGGGGTGTATACTGCCGGGGGTGTATACTGCCGGGGGTGTATACTGCTGGGGGTGTATACTGCTGGGGGTGTATACTGCCGGGGGTGTATACTGCCGGGGGTGTATACTGCCGGGGGTGTATACTGCCGGGGGTGTATACTGCTGGGGGTGTATACTGCCGGGGGTGTATACTGCCGGGGGTGTATACTG